>PITA01017655.1:0-42685 GCA_004023965.1 Spilogale gracilis | reverse complement strand
AAGAAAGAAAGAAAGAAAGAAAGAAAGAAAGAAAGAAAGAAAGAAAGAAAGAAAGAAAAGAAATACAAGGAACTGCCAAAATCCCAGGAAGGAGCAAAGGACTGTTTCTCAGAGAAAAAGTATTGATTAAACACATAGCTTTTGAAAGACATAATCTCGTTAGCTATCGCCTGCCTGCTCCAAAGGAGCATCCTGATGGCAGACACGGGGGAAATAATAAAAGAATACAACAATACTGTTGCATATGCTTTGGGTTAGGAATGTACTCGCTCGTGTATGCACAGGATGTTTCTGGAAGTATTCACTAAGAAATTGGTGATATTTGTTTCCAGACAGGGGAGCCAGGCATCTTGAGGGAAAGGATGGTGAGGCTACATGAAAAACAAAATAAAACTTAAGTGACCACACACAAAAAACTATATTGTCACTGGAGGATTTAGATCTATTACTACCTCTGGTACTGCCCCACACGAAGGGGACCTGGCCAGTCAGCCTAAAAGATTATTTCAAGATTGTGTGCCTAGCCCCGTTGTTTAGCAGCTGAATGGCAGAGCACGACAGCCTCCACTAGATGAATCAGTACATGGGGTCACAACGCCATCTAAACTGCTTGTCCCCAGCCTTGGGAGCACAGGAGAGATAACAGCTTTGCTCATGTCTTTAAAATGCAGCAGGAATATGTCCATAGCACATGAGAAAGTACAAGCTTATCAAAGCTGATACCCCACAATCAGGCTTCTTAGAAAAATGACTCCTGAGTGATCCGGAAGAAATGTAGGCTACCCTGGGGTTTTTGTGCAGTAAAGGCAGGTATAAGCAGAGAACTTAGATGCTGTCCCTCATGAAATGAAAATGTTACGGCCCTCATTTGTGGTTTCACGAGTCAGCTATAGTTATACCCCAAAATATGAATTCTTCTGGACAGGATCTAGCATCTGTTATAGAGCTCCTGATTGTTTCAATATAAAAAGAACAACGTTTCTCTGAAAGGACAAGCTGACACAGCTCTTGCTAGTTGTTGCCACAACATCCTTGTTTCAGATGAATATAGATGAACTGAAAAGCAGCAATGTCTGCTTAAGATTTTTGGCCTTAAGGCATGCATGTTGAAGTTCATCAATCCAGATTTGAGGGCATGTTAAATACTGATATGTGGATGGAACATTTAGGCCTGTGCCTGATATCGGAGCAGCTGTATACCGATTGAGTGTTTCAGTTAAACAAATCTATTATCTTTTGCAAACAAAATAACAGTGAGGCACATTTACATTTTGAGAGGGGGGAGCTGGAATCCACTGCCTTTTGTGAATGAACTTTGAAAGCAGCCAGAATCGAAGCAAATGTAACGCATTTTCGAGACAGGTTTAAGACTCAAGCTTCTGTCTCTACTGAAGCATTACTAGAAGTATTGAGGCTGTCAGATCGAATCAGAGGAGTAAGTTCTAGTTAGAATATCACCTGCAGTGCCTCCAGATCTCTGTCCAAAGACCAGAGCTATCTCCTGTATTTATTGTTTTGATCTGGCCATTCTGCTCAGTTTCCTATAGACTGTTCTTGGGGACATGAGTATTCTTAGATGTGTGACGAAATGTGCCACGATGCATTGCATGGCATGATAAAGTTTGTCCCGGACTAACTCCAAGCCGAAGGATTCCGGGATGCTAAGCATCAGCAAAGATTGAAAACTGGGTATCGACACACACTTGGCAAGGGAAGAAACTTGGCAATGTCTATCACAATTACAAACACACCACGTAGTTCCACTTCTGGGAATTTACCTTTAACATATGTACGTTGCAAAATGATGCATGTAAGAGAATACCAATTACAGTATTGTTTATAATAGCAAAAATGTTAAGACACTGCCATGTGGAGGGTACTGGTTAAATATGGCACCTCCATACAATGAAATACTATACAGTCATGAGAGAAGGAGGAATTCCTTTAGGTCCTTTGAGATCTTGAAACTAGATTAAGTAGAGGGTTAAAAGGTAAAAGTGGTGGTCAACTTGTCATTTGTAAAATGACTTTCATTTACTAAAAAGAAAATTAAAATGTTAAGAATATGTTACATGTTTGTTTCCACTCCTCCACGCTCTACAAAGGACCCAGTTAATACTAGCGTCCTCCGGGGTGGGAAACTGAGTGTCGAGAAGATATTTCCCTGTACTTTCAATTTTTCAATCCTGAGTTATCCATTCAAAATTTTGAGTTTTTCATCATGAACTATCCATTCCAAAGGAAATATTTTAGTAAGACTTTGAAATGGCTGCAGACTAGCCCCTAATATATAGTTGGCATGCTTTTTATTGAGTGATCACTTCCTTGATGTGCAATTGAACAGGAACTGGGAATTCCTGCCTATACATGATGGCTGTTACAGATTTTTTCCCCCCTACTCAAAAGTTAACAAAGGAATTGTGGAATTTTGGGTTTTAACCAGCCACTCTGCCTCTGCCCCATGACTTTTGTGATTACGCAGAAGACTGCTGAGCAATTAATGTTGGGTGCAGAAGAAGTGCTGTGTCCTTGGGCTCCCTAGGATTAAGCGGAGCCGCCTGGAGCTATTTTACTTCTGCCCACCCAGCTCCAGGCTTTGTACTAAAGCGTTTTTCCTCTCAACTTTCTCTGCGTCCTATTGACTCTAAAACTAAAAAAAAAAAAAAGAAAGAAAGAAAAGACAAAACATAAGAAAAGAAAGAAAAGAAAAAGAAGAAAAGCTAGGTATTTTTGAGGCACAAATTCCTGAAGTTAGAAACTCTTACTGATGAATTAAATTATTTGGTGATATTGGTTGAAAAGAAATAATAGGAATTAAATATATTTATGAGTGATTTTCATGATTCACCAAATGAAAACTATATATGAACAACGCTCCTTAAATATGGATAGTTCCCAGTTTCACTGCGTGACCTATTTCCTTAAGAAATAAATGGAGTGTTTTGCTCTCAGAGACGGAGGAGGGAGATGAAAAGGTCAACACTTGTGCTAAGACAGTAAATTCAGCCTACATAAACTAATGAGCATGGTTCTTATTCTTACAGGCCTGTTCTGCCTCCCTCGCGGGCTTGGTTGAGGACCAAAGCAGTGTGGTGTGTGTGAACGTTCTTCATGAACTCTAGAGTGTGTGTTGTATATGATTGCTGGTACTCACATTCCTGAATTTGCCCAGTCTCAATTTTGAGGCCAAACATGTGCAGATGTGCTGAAAAGGCAGAAAGAAAGCTGGTGCTTTGTAGTTGTGATCCTTGCAGGTTAGGTACTAGGGGTTTCTGGAAGGTCTCTTAAGATGCTGTCTTTCAACCTTTTTCTGGGGAGTTGGAGTTTCATTATTGAGCCTTGCAAATGCCTTGCTTCCGACTGGCTTAAGCTGCTTTGCCGGTATCAGTGCCCAGTGGCTTTTAAGTCGGTTCTCCAGGCTCGGCACAAAGCTCATTCCCTGTACTGCAGATAGAGTCTGAAGCTTTGACTGCGTGAGGAGATGGAGACACTGAGCACTGGTCATGGAGATGAGTCCGCCTTGTAATGGAGTTGCCAACAGGAGTCAATCTGCTGAACGAAAAGGTTCCAGTTGCCCAGCGATGCTTAGGCAGGCGTGTGCTCTTCCATCACCCGGGCTGAGTTGCCAATAAAGCGACAACTCGCGTGTCCTCCTTCACCCACACAGGAGCGCTGTGCTAGGCTCTGGGGGCCGACGGATGACTGACAGCCCACTTCCAGTGTGGAGACAGGCTTTGAGGTAAAACAGAAAAGAGAGCCCTACACTGAATTAGGATATCAAAGACATATCTTGACATGTAATTAGCTTGACTTCTGAGAAGGTGTTTTAGTGGAAACACACGAGGAATGGCTCCGCCTCCTGGTCGAATGCAGCGCGGGGAGCCAATCAGCCTTCAGTGGAATAAAGATTCCAAAGGGCAGCCTCTGTGAGTTCACTATGATTTCCTTTTGCCCTTCTCCCCCCAAAACACTCAAGTATGGTCAGAATGTATGCAGAGGTTGAGGTGGGAGGAAATGTTTGTGCTGTCCCAAATCCTCATCAACAGCTTTCTTGGGTGATCAGCCTTGACATTGGCCACTTACTTTGGCTCTGAACTCTACCTTGGCTGCTGCGTGCACATAGGTCGCAAGATTCAAATGCACTCCTACCTGGGCCAGCACCCGCTTAGCTTGTGTCATGCTGGGAATGGTTCAGGGGTGGGTGTTGCAATATATGCGATCACCCTGCAGGAGCCTGCTACTTTCAGGATTCCGTCCTTTGAGCAAGTAGGGCCCTGATAAGAAGATTGATTGCAGAAGTAATTGGGTTTTGATCTGCACCTGGTGTTCCTGGTCCCCCGTCTGCCTCAGGCCCATCTCCAGCCTGCAGCTTTGATACTCTGGGCTCCCAGTATCTGCTCTCCAGCCAGCGATGTTGGAGCCAACCATGTGAACTGTGGCTTGAGATCTGGATCCTCTCTGGAAGAACGGCGACAGACACCGGGGCGTCCAGGCCTGATGCTGCCAACATTGTCATCCTCGCCATCGCCTTTCTGGTTTCAGCTTCCCAGATGGTGAAGCAGAGACCAAAAAGAGAAAGGAAAAACATTGATTTTATGAACTAAGACCCAGTTACAGCTTCATTGGTACCTTGGTGTAGAGTTCTAATTTATCAAGGAGAAGAAACAGCTGTGAATATTAAGACTTGAGAAAAAGTTTGGTGGGAACTGACACTCCCTAGGACATTGGAATGGCAATGAGGTGGACACAGAGCCTGGCCTGCTGAGTCTGCTGGCTGAGATACAAAGTGATGCTGAAGCTCTTTATTTTGAAACAAGCATAGATCTGGAGGAAAATGCAAAGAAGGTACAAAGTACCATGTACCCCTCCCCTGGTTCCCCCTACTGGTTACATCTTACATAACAGGAAAACCAGGAAACACATTGGTACAATGCTGGGTGGTTTTATGTCATTTTCTCACGTGTGTGGATTTGTGTAACCATGACCTCAGTCAAGATTCAGAACTATTCCATTGCCACAAAGAGGCCCCCTGTGCTCCCCAATGTTAGTCCCACCCCCATCACCATGACATCGTTCTTCACCCTTGGCAATCACTAACATATCCTCCATCTTCATAATTTTGTCATTCTGAAAATTCACACAAACAAAATCATACAGTGCATAACCTTTTGAGGTTAGCTTTTTATATATTGGTGAATTCTATTTGCTCATAATTTTGTCAAGAATATTTATGTCCATATTGATGAGGGATTCTGATTTTTACTTTTCTTCTCTTTCCTTTTTTTTTTTTATTTTTTTTTTTTTTTGTACTCTCTGTCTGGTGTTAGTAGCAAGGTCTTCTTAAATGAATTGAGAAGTGTTCCCTCTTCCACTTTCTGGAAGAGATTGTATAGAATTGATATTAAATCTTTAAATGTTTGGTAGACTTTGCCAGTAAAACTATCTGGGCCTGGAGAATACTTTTCAAGAGTTTTTAACCTATAAAATTTATTCCCTTTATGGCAATAAGACTATTCAAATTTCTCTCTTATTTTGGGTAAGTTGTGGTAATTTAGAAGGAATTGGTTCATTTCAACCAACGTATTAGATTTACCTGTGTGAGTTGTTTATCATATTCTCACAGCACCCCCTGACGCCCACAGGGTCTGTGATGAGAGCTGCTGTTTTGTTCCTGGTGCTGGTAAATTGAGGGTTCTTTTTTCCTTTGTTAGTCTTGCTAAAGGGCTGTCAATTGTAGTAATCTAAAAAAAAAAAATCTTGTTTATCGGTTTCCTGTTGTTTTTCTGTTTCCAATTTCATAGATTTTTCTGCTCTTTTCTTTATTATTTCCTTCCTCCTGCTTATTTTGTGTTGATTTATTCTTTTTTCCCCTAGGTTTTTAAAGTGGGAACTTAGATGATTGATTTGAAACCTTTCCTCTTTTATAACATAAAGTTTAAGTTCTATAAGTTTCCTTTCCAGCACTGCTTGCATTTGTGTGACTATGTGAGTGTGTTTGAGTGCGTGAGTGAGAATGTGTATGTGTATACTGGATATGTTTTTCTTTTTTTTCTTTTTGCCTTAAGACTTTCCTTTTGAGGGGCGCCTGGGTGGCTCAGTTGGTTGGGCGACTGCTTTCGGCTCAGGTCATGGTCCTGGAGACCCGGGATCGAGCCCCACATTGGGCTTCCTGCTCGGCAGGAGACCTGCTTCTCCCTCTTTCATTCCCTCTGCTTGTGTTTCCTCTCTAGCTGTGTTTCTTTCTGTCAAATAAATGGATAAAATCTTAAAAAAAAAAGACTTTCCTTTTGAAATGTGGATTTTTTTTAAAAGGCATGTTTGTTTAGTTGCAAGTGCTTAGAGGTTTTATTTTATTTTATTTTATTTTATTAGTTTAATCCATTGTGGTTGAAGAATACAGTCTGGACGATTTCAATTTTTAAAAATCTGTTGGGGTCACTTTTGTGGCCCAGAGTGTGGTCTATCATGGTATGTGTTCCATGGACACTTAAAAATGTGTATTCTATTGTTGAGTAAAGGGTTCTATAAATATCTGTTCCCGTTGATTGAAAGCGCCACTGAGTTCCGTATCTGTGCTGGTCTAGCTGTGGTTTTCTGTCTGATTGTTCTGTCAGTTGTTGAAAGCTGAGCACTGAAATCTCCAACTGTAATTGTCCATTAGTCTATTTCTCCTTTCACTTTTCTCCATTTTTGCTTCACACATTTTTCAGCTCTGTTCTTTGGACTTATACACTTAGGATTGCAATGTTTTCTTGATAGGCTGATCCTTTTATCATCATGTAATGACCCTGGTAAGGTTTTTGCCCTGAAGACGACTTTTTCTGATATTAAAAATCTAGTCTTGCTTTCATTTGATTAGTATTTGCATGGTATAGCCTTTTCAATCCTCTTGCCTTCAACCTACCTATATTATTATTTTTGAAGTGAGTTTCTTATAAACAGTATATAATTGGGTCACATCTTTTTATTTACTTCACTACTCTGTCTTGTAATTGATGTATCTAGAACATTTATGTTTAAGGAAATTATTGGTATCTTCAGGCTTAAGTCTCTCATTTTGGTTTTTTGTGTTTTGTCTGTTCTCTGTTTTTCATTTCTCTGTTTTCTTTTTCCTGCCTTCCTGAGAGTTACTTTAACATTTTTGAGAACTCATTTTGAGGGGCACCTGGGTGCTTCAGTCAGTTAAACCGCCAACTCTTGATTTCAGCTCAGGTCACAATCTCAGGGTTGTGAGATTGAGCCCCGAGGCAGGCCCCCAGTCAAGCCCCAAGTCTGGCCCGTGCTGGGCATGGAGTTTAAAATGAATTCTTTTTTAAGGGGGCAGAGGGAGAGGGAGAAAATCCTAAGCGGGCTCTACACCTAGCTTGGAGCTCAAAGCCAGGCTAGATCTCACATGATCCTAAGATCATGACCTAAGCCAAAATCAAAAGTTTGACACTTAACTCACTGAGCTACCCAGACGCCTCTATCTGCAGTGTTTTTGAATGTATCTCTTTGTGTAGTTTTTTTAAATTGATTGTTCTAAATATTGCATAATATAAACATGACATCACAATCTATTGTGTCATCGTTTTACCAGTTTGAGTGTAGTGTAGAAGTATAGAAACTCTACTTCTCCCTATTCTCTCCTGTATATAATTTTAAATATTTCCTATACATATATTGAGAATCACATCAAACAGTATTATATTTTTTGCTCCAATCATTAAATGTAATATATAAAGCATAAGAGGAGAAGGCAAGTGTAGTGTATTTACCATATTTTTACTCTTTCTTTTATTCTTGTTTCCTTTCTGATGTTCCAACTCCTCTTCTTCTGTT
Organism: Spilogale gracilis; assembly: GCA_004023965.1. Classification (NCBI taxonomy): domain Eukaryota; kingdom Metazoa; phylum Chordata; class Mammalia; order Carnivora; family Mephitidae; genus Spilogale; species Spilogale gracilis. Next base: position 34,864 of record PITA01017655.1, on the reverse strand, counting down.
AATTCCCTTTCTCTTTCAAGAACTTCCTTTAGCTGCTCTTTTAGGGTAGGTCTCCTGACAATAAGTTTCCTTCATTTTCCTCCTTTAAGAATGTCTCGATTCCCCATTCATTCCTGGATATGTTCACTGGATGGGGACTTCCGGGTTGAGGGTTCTTTTTCAGCACTTGAAAAGTGATGTGCCACTTCCTTATAGCCTCCCATGAAAAATCGGTTGTCATTCAAATTGTTTTTATTCAGTAAGTAAGATATCATTTATCTCTCGATGCTTCCAAGATTTCTTCTTTGCAGTTTTCAGAAGTTTAATTATGATGTGTCTTGGCAAGAATTCATTAGGATTATCCTCCTTGGGGCTACTTAGTTTCCTGAATCTGTATGTTTATGCTTTTTACCAAATTGGGGGATTTTTTTAGGTATTATCCTTTCAAAAACTTTTCAGCTTCGCCCTCTTTCTCATCTTCTTCTGAAACGAATGCTAGATCTTTTGTTATAGACTCAAAAGTCTCTAAGGTTCTTTTCGTCTTCTTTTTTCTTTTTTGCTCAGATTGGGTCATTTCTATTGCTCTATCTTCAAGTTAATTGATTATTTTCTGTCTCCTCCATCCTATTGTTGGGTCCATCCAATGAGTTTTGAATTTTAGTTATGTTAAGTTTTCCATTTGCTTCTTCTTTATATCTTCTTTTTTAAATATTTTATTTATTTAACAGAGAGAAACACAGCCAGAGAGGGAACACAAGCAGGGGGAGTGAGAGAGGGAGAAGCAGGCTTCTGCCGAGCAGGCAGCCTGATGTGGGGCTTGATCCCGACCTGAGCCGAAGGCAGTCACTTAACCAACTGAGCCACCCAGGCGCCCACTTCTTTATATCTTCTATATCTTTGCTAAGAGTTTCTATTTTTCATTTGTTTCAAACATGTTTCTAATTGTTCCTTGAATTATTTCTGTGGTGCCTGATGGACGGCTGGTCAGATCATTTGGTACCTGGGTCACCTCAATGTTGTTGTCTATTGATTGTCTTTTCTCATTCAAGTTGATATTCTCCTGGCTCTTGATATGACAAGTGATTTTTTAATTAAATTTCATATTTTTAGCTGTTATATTATGAAACTCTGGATCTTCTTTAAATCTCCTATTCTAGCAAACCTCTTTGACATCATGCTAGTGGGTAAAAGAGAGAGCACTTACTCATCATTACCACTCAGCTTTCATTGACATGGGGAGGGAAGATGGAAGGGGACTCCTCCTTGCTGGGTGGAGGTAGGAGTTCACCCTGCCCCTTACGCTTCCCAGTTGATGCTATCCTGGCTGGCAGGGGGGGAGGGATGCCTTGTTACTACTCCTCATGTAGTCACCACTGTCACCATGGGATGGCAGTGCTCTGTACTGCCTGGGTGGGAAAACAAATCTTAGCTCCCACTTGGCCTTCTCTGAAACTACCCAGTGGGGATGTCAAAGCCCATTATTACTTCTGGGAGAGAATCAAAACCTAAACTGCCCACTCAGCCTCTGCCAAGGAGTAAGGCTATGGTTTTTCTGTTGTGTTCAACTAAAGTTGAGCACTTATTATTCAAAAGTTTACTGTCTTTCCAGGCTTCCCTTTTCCTGGTCCTTTGGATTAAAAGAGAAGGCTTTTCTTGGGGTTTTTGTTTCGGAGCTCATTGACATTTCTGGTTTGATGCCTTGTTCCAGTTCAAGTGTGGAATATGGAAGGCTGAAAGTAAGCCCAGGGAATTCACTGCCATGTTGTTTCTTCAATCCTGAGTTTCCTAGTTGGTCAGCTATAGGCTCTCTTCCTTTCAGAAGCTTAGGTGTGTTTTATATGTAAAGCTGGGATATTTGCTTGTATTTACTGGGAGGCAGAGAGAAAAGTGTGTCTACTCCATCTTGCCCAGAAGGAGAAATGACTGGGTGGATTTTAACTGCTCTTTACAATTACAGTTTGTAGCTTAAGAGTTTTCCCACATTTACATCTATTTACTTGCTTAGAATAAAGGTTGAATTTATCCTTAAATAATATGAACCTCTTATAGTAGGGTTAACCTTTGGGTGGGAGAGGAAATGGAGATGATGCCATCAGAAAGCTGTCTGGGAGAATAGCAAATGGCAGCAAGTAGACCAGATAGATGTGCAGACTTGTGTTGACACCCAACATTTCTTCCCACAGTGAGCTAAGTTAGTCTTTCTGACCAGTACCTGATCATTCTTATATATTCTCTACCCCACTGCCTTATGAAATAAGAAAGAGTGCTAGATTCAGAGTCAGGAGACATAAGTTAGTTGACACATGACCTTGAATGAGTGATCTAACCTTATTCAGCTCTGTTTTATTCATCCTTAAAATGTTCTTTTTAGTATATTAGTTCCAAAGGTTTCTTCCAGATCTTTTGCTTTGTAATTGCTCTTCAGAGATAGCTTCCCCGCTACCACTGCTCATGCAAACAAATGCTATTGCAAGCAGCTACTCACTATCTACTTTGTCCTACAGAAGTCTTTAAGGAGGACTTGGCAACTTGCTTCTCTGAGACATTTAAAGCTTCACTCATCAGTTTTTGGAACTCTTGCTCATTTACATTGTCACAGCTCACGAGCCCTGGGATTTAAACCTCAGAAAGGGTAGTATGCTTGTCAGCAGAATTTTCGTGTTAATTTCTAAAGAGATGAAAGATATTAAAACTTTCCACTCTGCAGAAGGCAGTAGAGAGACTGTAGAAAAGGAGCCCAGAGGCGTAGGAGAAGGAAAGTCACCAACAAATGTCAAAACTCTTGCAGCCCTGGCTTTTCTCCTGTCCTGCTATCCTCTCCTGTCCTACTGGGTAAGAGGGACATGAATCTGACGGAGATAGAAAATCATGGCTAGCAGAGGCAAGCTCAGAAGGACCAGGCACAAGAACAAGATCTAACTGTAAATAAAGATAGCCATGATTTATGAAATGTCAAAGAGATATCTCCCTCAAGGTGCAACTGCATTCCATAAAAGTTTTCCCCATATTTTTCATCTTTGTCCTTTATCACTTAAGCTATCAGAGATGATACCATTGGTTAAAGTATTTCCAGGAAATGCTTGTACAAACATAAATCTCTGTATGTACAGTGAATGGACAAATTGCTCAAATCTGTTAGAAGGAGTTAGCTTTTTCAAATTATTTATGCTTCATATATAAAAAAATAACAGCCAATGGAAGTTTTTTCCTCCCCCCAGGCAGTCATTGAGAACCCCTGCATGTGATGAGAATTATGTTTGATGTAATTTTGCATATTCAAGCTTATTGGAGGCAGAAGAGACAGGGCCATTAAAAGATGAGCCACATGAAGTACAAGATCCACGAGAGATGTTTGGGTACTGAGATATTGGAACACCATCTCTGGAGGGCTCTTCTGGCTGGGAAAGAAGGACAGAATGGAACTCACGGGGAGGATACCAAGAAGGACTGTCTAGTTCCAGATCTTCTGTTTCTACCACTCCCCTTCACACTGCTTTCCAGGAAATATGTTTATACTGTTCCAGGTCACACAGGAGACTTTATACCTCAAAGGATTGTATATCTGTAGAATGGATAGCATTTTGAGTATTATGCTAATATCTTTACAGGTGCAAATGAACATTTCTGTTCTCCTGAGCATCTCGAGAAAGAACTGAAGTCTGACCAGGAGGTTCATTTACGCGGATCGCTCTTTTTTCCCATGTCATTTCCTTTCAGCTTTCCTTCTTTTCCCAAAGACCCACACTGCCAGGCTCTGTCAGGAATACAGGACAAGAGCAAGCTCACAAGTCTCATGGAAAATGGTGACAGCAAAGGGAGACCCGCACCATTTACATATTATAATATATATTACGTATTTCTAAACAAGCACCATTTATGGCCACACGGTCAAAGCTATAATAGACCTTAGAGTCCTTAAGGTCTAAGATCATGAAAGAAGAAACCACAAGGGAACAATAAATTGTATAATAACATGTGACTCCATAGTGTCAATTTTCAAAAAAGAAGAGTGACCAACAGGCGAAATGAAGCAGGGTAGACCACAGAGACTGGAAAATTTATTGAATTTAAACATTAAGAATTATTGGTGCCCTTAGCAAGAATAGTTTTCATGAAACGATGCGGGATTAAGAGCTTGATTATACCAAGATATGACAGAATTAAGATGTGAGCAGAAGCTGAGAAGTGAAGACCAAGTTTGAGAATAAAAAGTCAGTAACCTTAGGGAGAGGCTCAAGGAAGGTTTAGGTAGGGGTCATGAGAAAAACTGGCCAAATTCACATGCTGAGGATGGGAACATTTAAAAGGGTGTCAAAGCTATTAAGGAAGCAAATTAATGGAGCAAGATTCCAGAGGGAGAGAAGCAAGGAAGGGTACAGGTGAAGGACCACCCTCAAGTAACTAAGGAACAAGGATGAAATGCACTGGGTTCATGATTCGTGATGGGGCGAGGAGAGAGTGGGCTGCCCTGTTGCCTTGGCACCTCTGTGAGAGCACAGCCCACATCAGGCTTGGAAGACACTGAGGGGTTTGGGAGCAGAGCTTCTGTGAAAGCGTAGAATGAAGGAGGCTGACACTGGAGTATGCATTTGGGAAAGCAGGTGGGGGATGGATGGGTTCATTGTAAGAGGAGACAATGCAATAAGTAAGTGTGAGGGGGGGAAAAGCATGTAATAAAAGGATGAACTACTACATTTTGGGTGGAAATTGATGTTTATAAAAATAAAATCAGAAGTCACTGACCTGCATGATCTCAGGGTCATGGGATTGAGCCTGATGGGGCTCCATGCTCAGAGGACAGTCTGCTTGAGATTCTTTCCTTCTCCCTCTCCCTCCCCCTCAGCTCCTCCCCCACTTGTACTCTCTCTCTCTCTCTCACAAATAAAAAAAAATTAAATCTTAAAAAAAAAAAGAAGTCACTGGCCTACAAAAGCCAACTGCCCTCTGGCGCAGAGCTTCTAAGGTAGTAATGACTGTGGGCTTAACGAAGAGGTAGCGTGGGCCTTCATCTCACTGAGTTAAACACGGATATCTTGGAGGTACAGTGAGGAGACATTTTCAGGGGTGTGGTCCCAGCAGCGAACAGAGACAGTAGATATTGAAATAGGTCCTAAAAGGTGAGGTGAAGGTCAGGGAAGTTTGGAGGCAGAGGAGTCTAGGTGAGACTGTATGGTGAAGGGATGCAGTAGCTTGGGCAGCCTTTGGACACAAGTGTGGAGGCTGGGAAAGTGCACTAGAACAGCCCGTCCTTTGTTCTCATAGGAGAAAGGGTGCTGTAGTCCAGAGGACCTCATCATTTATAAATCCCCATCTCCTGTGCCTCCTCATCGTTGGCCATTTCTACTTCCTGCTCAGCTGCAGACGTCCGAGCGTGCTGGCTTCTGTCTCCATGCCTCCACATGGTCTCTGAGGTTCCCCAGCTGTCCCCTTGCCAACAACTCCCTTCTTGCTGTAATCACACCAACACAACTTGGACTCAGTGATAATCTTACCATCTCCCAACCTGCTTTGTCCCTTTGGGCACCACGGACACTTGGTGCACCTTCTCTTTCCCTCTCCAGCCTTCCCAGAATGCCACCCCAGGCTCCCGGAGTCACTGTGTGCCGGCTGACAACTTGCACTGCATTGTCTACAAAACAGTTTCTGGGTCGGATTTGACTGCTCAGCGCTTGTAGCATCTAGTAAGTTACTTAACTCCCTGATCTTCTGGCAGAAAGGAGAGATGGCCCTAAGCATCGACCTGCCCACACTGGCCCCTGTCCCATTTTTGTTCAGCTCTTCTAGCCAAATGATTTTCTGTCGATATTTATGGAATGCAAAAGAAGTTTTTAATTTTAATTTTTATTTTTTTGTAAACTTAAAAAATCTATACCTCTTATACTTGAACTTCCATTCTTAAAGAAAAAAAAAAGGAAAACAAGAAAAAAAAAGCTGGAATGCAGTTAAAAAAAAGTCAAACAAGTTTGGGGCGCCTGGGTGGCTCAGTTGGTTGGGTGACTGCCTTCGGCTCAGGTCATAATCCTGGAGACCCGGGATCGAGTCCCACATCGGGATTCCTGCTCCACGGGAAGCCTGCTTCTCCCTCTCTCAGTCTCTCTGCTTGTGTTCCCTCTCTAGCTCTGTTTCTCTCTGTCAAATAAATAAATAAAATTAAAAAAAAATCAAACAAGTTTGTTTTGGAGTGACACTCATAGTAAGTGCCCGGCCAGCATTAGCTGCCCTGTTGACTACTGTGCCTTTGGACAGAGTCCAACTCCAACAGAGTTAGGAGAAACTGACAGTGAACCAGAGTCCCAGTTATCAGTTCCAAGTTAGCCATCTATGTACTCACCAGATGGTCCCGTGGTCTGAGTCAGACCTTAGCCAGACTTCTCGGACTCAGGTGTTCTCTCTAGAGCCATGGGAAACTTGGTGGACATCACTGAGACCAGGGAAAGGGGTCCTCCAGCCACTGCCCACATAGATTGTGGGCACTTAGAGAATGAAAAAGACATTCCAAACATCCATTCCTCCAGAATCTATGAATCTAGCTAGAATGCCAAAAACTATGTTCTAGAATGGCATTATTTTAGCCTCACATGAAGACGCCTTTTCAAAATTAGTTTATTAGGATGCCTGGGTGGCTCAGTCAGTTAAGCATCTGCCTTAGGCTCAAGGGTCCTGGGATCGAGTCCTGCTCGGCAGGGAACCTGCTTCTCCCTCTCCCACTTTCCCTTCTTGGGCTCTCTCTCTCTCTCTGGAAAATAAATAAATAAAATATTTTTCAAGAACCTAGTTTATCATTACATCCTACTGCCTTTGAAACTGAGATTAGGTAAAAGAATCATATTTAAATATATTTTAACATTAGTCATTTTTGTCCCATGTAAAGAGAGCCATAAGCAGCTTTCAAGAAATTGCCATCTCTCTTGAGATAGTGGTGTGCTTCTAACTGTTAGAGAAGAAGAGGGAAGGAGAAAGAAAATAACATTTATTGAGCCACTTCTAAGGTCATGTGTGAAAGCCACCTTGTGACATTTGGCATACTGTAAGCCCTCCTTAAATAAGAACGTCCTTGCTCTCATCTTCCTCAACCCCTAGTGTATGAATCCTAGAGGGACTAGTATCATTATTTAAGACTATATTTATAGTGGTCAAGGACTTGTTCAGAAAAAGGATTGGGAAGGAAAAGATTTGAGCGGGGTTTCAGCAAGCCGAGTGCTAAGGTCCTGTGGTCACCCAAGCGCCCTTACTTCTCACTGAGACAAGAGCAACTTGAACTGTGGGACTGAAGTGGTCTCTCTCCCACTTGATATTTCTTCTTTCCATCTCCATGTCACCCTTCAGAAAGCTGCAGGTCAAATTCATGTAACAATCATTTTCCCTGACTCTGTATGACTCAACGTGACAAACTCTTTTGGTGAATTATCAACAAGTTGGTGTGAAACAGGAGTCCGTGAACTTGAGCATACATCAGAATCACCTTCAGGTCTTGCTGGAGGACAGACTGCCGGCCGCCACTCCTCACCCCTCTGCCAAGTTACTGATTCAGTGGGTTTGGGGTGAAGCCTGAAAACATGCATTTGGAACAGGTTCCCAGGTGCTATTGAGGCTCTTGGTCTGGGCCCCACACTGAGACCCACCTAGTATCAACTATGTATACAGTAAGACTGTGTATGCAGCATAGCTCATACGTGCACAGCTGCTAATGACAAGCTCCTACCACCTGCTCGTCTCCTCTCTTAAGCCTGGGGCCGCGCTGCTCAGTGCGCCCAGGCCTGAGGGTGCCCCGCCTTTGTTCATAGCCCGGAGCCCGTCTTGTAGCACCCGCCCCCCCTTGACCACAGGACGTGCTATCTCTGTGAGTTTGCTTGGGCTGCCAAAGCAAAACACCTCGGGCTGTGGGGCTTAAACAATAGAAATGTACTTGTCACCGGCCTGGAAACCAGAAGTCTGAGACCAACCTGTCCACAGGATAGAGCCCTCTCTTCTTGGCTTGTAGATGGTTGCTTCTGCCGGAGTCCTCACACATGTCTTCCCTCTTTGTCTGGATCCAAATTTCCTCTTCTAATAAGGATGCTGGGTTAGGGTCTGCCCTAATGACCCCCTTTAACTCAAATGACTCTTTAAAGACCCCCATCCCCAAAACCAGGCACGTGCTGCGGTCCCCAGGGGCAGGATTTCCCCACAGGAATTTGGGAGGACTCAGTTCAGCAGGTAGCACCTTCTCAGCCCCTTTCTTTTGAGAACAGGCTGTTTTCCACCTCTCCTTCTGCACCCTTCCTAATCTTCCTGTTGTACATTCTGATCTGCCTGGCTTCCTGAGGCCTCCCACAGCTGGCAGGTGATGACCCGGAGGCTCCTTGTGCCGCAGGGATCATCGTGACATGGGTCTGGGGATGTGCACATCAGCACCCCTCTCTCTGAGGGCCCTGTGCCAACACCAGCGATGAGCAGGGCCCAGTCACGTGGAAGACGGGTCACAAACTGCCGATAGAGGAGCAGCTGGCTGGGCACTGGCCGTTATTCTTGTAAAGTGCACATCGCAGGCAGTAGGCCCCACTGCACTCTGCGGGCACCGGCCACTCCGCCTCTACGTCAGCACCTGGAAACAATACTAGAAGAAATGAGCAGGAAGAGGCCATGGGCCACTTTGCCTGGAGCCTGATCTCTCTCTCTCTCTCTCTCTCTCTCTCTCTCTCCCTCTCTCTCTCATTGTCACGCAAACAGATCCAAACATTTGCTAGGGGCCTCTGCTCTCTGCAGGGGAAACTCACCTCTCCTGCTGACAGCAGTGATTCCTGAAACAGTCTTCATGGCTTTCCTGTGCGTTATCCCACTTGGTCAGCGAGCCAGCCCCAGGGCACCAGCCGGCCTGGCGTAACTGCTCTCATTTGAGATCAGGACGCCAGTTTAAATGAATAAAATAAGGGCGTAAACTGTGTTCTGTCCGCCCTCACGCTTGCCCTCTCCCTTCTACTTCCCTCATGTCTTCTCCCTTCTCAGAGTTCCCCACAACGAGGTCATTCCCAGAGCCTCTGGGTGTTTGGGGCTCTCCTCCCTCTGGCATTACCCACGGGCTACCAAGCTCTGTGTCAGGTGAGGTCCCAACTGGAGCACGGTGCTGAGCAAACTACAGGATTCCCATGAGTATGGTATGCTCATTTTTTCCCTAGTATTCTTTAAAATAATTATCAAGTCCTTGAATTCCATCATTACGTAAGCATACACTTCTTCCCACTACTGTGGTCTCTCGGCGGGGCCAGAGAGACATCTGGACAGCACTATTTTTCAAAGTCCTGGCTGTAACCTGAAGTAAGGAGCACATCACACTATACCCAGTACTCACGCGCATAAACCAAAAACCAGCGGTGCAAGATAACACCGAACTCTGGTGTGATGTATTATTTCCTATTATTTTAATGCTTATTGTGATCCACTAACATGATTTTATGATTCTGTGATAAGTTCCACCTGCAGATGGGAAAAGAATTCTTTACAGAATGTTTTGACCAAACTCTGGAAGCCTAGCCTTCTGTTTTGTTTGCATTTCCAGTGAGAGGAGATGATGGGGTCAACTGGAGGAGAGCTCCCAGGGGGCTCAGGGCTCGGTGGGCTGCAGGAGGCGGGGGCTTCGCAGGCACTGAGGGTGCCCAAGCCCCAGGGTTGCTGGACTCAAGGTAAAATCCAGTGTCCCCACTACACCAGCTCGTGAAAGAGAAGCATGAGATGCACACGCTTGGGAATCTCACAGATGTTCTCCCCTCACTGCACAGTAGGGTATTTGAAGGTCTTTCTGTGTTACTTCTTTCCATATCCTTCCTTCATTCACCCTTCTGACCCCACCTGAACTGAGATAGAGCTTTCGTGCCTACAGAGTGGGTGTTTTCCTGTGCTGTATTTTTACGGGGATATTTTAAAGCCTTTCCCTGAAAGCTCTCCCCACAATGCCTGAGTGTTTAAGCATTGTCTTCCCAAGGTCCTTTTTAGGAAGAAAAGAATCTTCTTAGGAAGAGTCTTAAAACCTAAACTGGATTTCTAAGTCTTTTCTCTTCCAGTTTGGCCTTCCCTATAAGTTCCAGAAGTTAATTTTCTTTTTAAAGGGAATTCTAGAGTAGCGGTTGTTATATTTCCTTGTGACATGGAACCCTTCCCACCGTGGTAATATGCATGGGACACCTTCTTGAATAATGTTTTCAAATGTACAAAGTAAAATGTATAGGATAACAAAGGAAACTAGTATGTGTCTATATATAAAATCAAAAATGCATCAAATATATATAGCAAATATATAATATATGTTACATATAATACCAAAATGTTTAATTTACAATATAGCAATAAATGTGTTTAACCCATTAAAAAATGCAGAAGGAGGTTTAATAAATAATTTAGAATTCAGTGCTAAGTATAAACACTATTTTGAGACATCTGTAAAAATTGTACGATGATGAAAATAGTTGATTTCCGTTGATGGACCTGTCTCTGTTCCTACTAACGCTACTGTGGTTTATCCACATTCATAATTGAAGAAATGCTAGATTACAGTTAGAAGTCAGCGAAATGAGAGATGCAACCTTTTTTCCCCATCCAAGTTCACAGACCCCACTTTAGGGGCCCCTGGTCTAGAGAGCTGTCTACCACATTAAGCATTTCCTTTCTTGCCTCATCCTTCCAGACTCTGAAGCTTCATTTACTGAGCCTAGTTCTGTGAATGTTATGCATCCTGCCTCCAAAAACTTGCTGTGCCCTTCTGCCCACCTCTCTCACCTGATCTTATGGTCAGCCCAGATGGAGGGGTCCATCAGGGGCCCATGCCAGCCAGTATCCGGGGGACGGCCTCAGTGACAATGCTTCCCAAGTTTCTGGGGACATTGTGTCAAGGGGAAGCTTGAGTTGGACTCCAAGCAGTTCCTAAATCAATTATTCTTCCCTCGGATTTGTGTCAGGAGACCTGTAATTATCTCAGAGTATTAATAATGTGACAGAGAACTTGTCCCTATTTAAAGAAGAAACTTTTTTAGTATCTGACCCTGCCTATGAATAATAGCTTGTGTCTCAGACCTTGGCTCCAAAAGATGGATCTTTATTCAGCAAGTGGGAGTCCACCGAGCTCAGTGCAGGAGAGGGTTCGCAGCAAGGCCAAGAAATACTGCCGCTGACCAAAGCATAACCAGTCCTTGTTCCAGAGGGTGCGAACAAGAACGCCTTTGCAGATCAAAGAGGTCATTTAGTGACATATCAGAGTGCAAAAAGACAATGTGGCACAGTGAGAAAAAAAAAGTGTGCATGTCAATTTAAATGGTTTTGAAGTATATATTTGTGTGCTACAACTTTGAGCATCCAACACTAGCCTTAGCTCTGGAGCTACTGTGCAGGGTCCCCTCTCCATAAGCTCTCCTGCTGCCTAAATAAGTCATTTGAGGGACAAAGAAGAGAGATGGGTTTGCTTTGGTTCTGAAGAGTGGTTAGGAATTGGGTACATCAATATATTAAGGGTCAGAACAGTTGAAGATCCTGGTGAGAGTATATTCAGTTTTCAGCAAGGTAATTATGAAAAAATACTTAATTTGAAGAGGGGGAAAAAGTAGGGTTAATGTCAATATCCCAGAGAAATCCTGGAAATGACTTAAGGAAAATTAGGGGTCCTGGGAGATTATCATAAGGTCCTACGATGAATCTTAATGTTTGTATACTTTCCCCCTCCCCCCCACCCTCCATGCAGTGACAAAATCTCAGCCTGGGGGACTTTGGAGGTTTGCCCAGAGAACTAGGTTTTCAGCTCTTTTGACACAAGCCCCATACCTACCTCTGAATCTGACTCAGGGGTGGGTCTGGGGGCCTCTGGGAGGATTGGCTGGATTAAGAACAACAGTTAACATGAGGAAGGGGCCTGGGGAATATCCAGGAAAAGGAGGAACATCTGGGGTAGTCAAGCAGGGAATATCTCACGGTGTGGGTGGGATATAAAGGGCTAACGGCATAAGAAACCACACTGAGCCATTCTGCTTTTTCCCACTAAACCCAAGTGGCTAAGGGACATGGAGTTGTCCAATCTGCCTGAAACCCCACCCTTTCCCCACCCTCCCAAAGCAAGCTGGCCCCAGGCATTTGGGCAAGATGACAGGATGCGATCTGCACTCAGAAATGTGCAGCAAGCAGGCTGGGTAGAGTTACTATGGCAACAGCAGGACTTGTTGGAATCAGTGGGGGCTACACAGGCAGATGCAGACTGGAGAAGCCCTCCGAGCCAAGGGATAGAGGGTGTTATACTGACAGCCGGCCAGCAGGGGCAGCAGAGGAGACAGGCTGGGGCTGGGGAGGAAGGGGGGCAGCCCTCTTACATGTATGTCCAGAGAGTGAGTGGTGACCTCCTGTATTCATTCCATGAACAGGTGTGTCTTTTTTCTTGGAAGGATTGTTTGATGTTTTATCCCATTTAACGACAAAAGAATTCCTCCAGCCATTTGCTGGCCAGACATATCACACCAACATGGGAGTGAGAAGAGGAGCTAGGACCAGGGCTCTTGAAGGACCACCTTGAAGTTGTATGCCTTCTTCTGGGATACAATGTGCTGAACCTAGCCAGGAAAGTCTTAAAAATCAAATGATGTAAAGACTGTCTCGGGGCACCTGGGTGGCTCAGCTGGTTAAGCAACTGCCTTCGGCTCAGGTCATGATCCTGGAGACCCAGGATCGAGCCCCGCATCAGGCTCCCTGCTCGGCGGGAAGCCTGCTTCTTCTCCCTCTCTCACTCCCCCTGCTTGTGTTCCTTCTCTAGCTGTGTTTCTCTCTGTCAAATAAATAAATAAAATCTTAAAAAAAAAAAAAAAAAGACTGTCTCGTACCCCTGTTGGTTACCTCAGATATAAAGGTTTGGGTAGCGGTACTTATCAGATTATTCCCCCACTTACGTCTTACTGTGGAGTCAACTCATAATCTTTCACAATGGTTTTATGCTCTTACTGTACAAGCAGATAAAACACATGCTGCTTCCTTGATAAGGGGAAGTGGTGAACAGTGAACCTGGCAATTGATGCATACAGACAGTGGCTGCCTGGCTGACCAGGGAGAGCCTCCCACATGGTCTGCCTTGGTGGATGACTGGGTACTGGGTTCTTAGCTTCTCAGTTTCAAGAAGTCACTATAGTCACTCTCGGACAGATACATGGTAGTCACAGGCAGAGGCTGACCTGGAGACCACAAGACGATGTACTAAAATAATTTCCCAAGTCACAACGTGAGATGACAGCAGGGTATATTTTTGAACCCAGGCACGTTGCATAGAGGGTATGCAGGTTAAATGAGCTGACATATATATAAGTACTTAGTACAGTACAGGGCACTGTAAAGTCTTGTTGTACTGTGACTAAACCAGTACAGTAGCACAGGATGTGTATCATACAACTCCAGCAGATGCCATTCACGTGTGAATGGTGTTCCCAGCCTGTGCAATGCATGATCTGCAGGGCTGGTCATGGTAGCTCTGAAACATTACTATCTGCCGTGCAGGGTTATTATAAAAATTATAGTTAAATGCATGTGAAATATCTTTTAATCGGAAGCACCGTACCCCATTATCTGTACTGGGGGGCATATATCTGGCACTTTAGCAGCAATATTCAGTCAGGGTGGTTCTTCCTGTTAGGCAGGTTTTGCCCAGAAGTGAAATTTGATTAAAAGGTTATTGATGAATTTTAAATAAGTGAAAGGAAATTGAATGTTGTTTCAAGGTTATCCTCATTCCACCAGTCTGGAGGGATCTCAATTTCAAGAGTGTCCCTTTTTGGACTACTGGGACTCATTTGGAAAACAAACCTTCCACCCCAAACATGGGCTATAGAAGCACTGATTCTTTCCTCTTCAGCTCTCCTCTTTTGGGTCTCTATCAGCTGCCAGGAACTTCGCCCTCCAGGTTACCTCCTGAGCCCGCTGCAATTAATTAGATAAACCGAATCTCTTACATTAGTTAATCTTTAAATTGGTCTCTTCCTAATGAAATTTTAGGGAAGCCCCACAGGCTCCTTGATGAAATCTGAAAGGCCCCTTAGTCTCATCAGCCACAATTTTTAGAAATTATTAACTTTAAGTAACATTACAGCCGAAAGAATCGATTGAGTATGAAATGAGCAACTCATGTCTGATTTCCTTCTGGAGCTCTGTCAGACGTATTTCCCTCTGCATTCCAACCAGTGGGGGCATCCTCTTTTCTGTTCTGTCTTTCTCATGCAGTGTTACCTCATAAATAAAACTTCGCTATTAACCATATTTTAGTAGCAAGCTATTCCACCAAAATTCCATCCAGCCTGGTATGCTGAGATGTGTCCCTCCAGCAGGGCGTTCAAAGCAGCTTAACATCCCAATCGGCAGATATGATGAGCCCAAGTCATGGAGGATGTGAGAAAACTGGGGTGCACTTGAAACAAACCGAAATGAAACATACCCTACAATATTCGAGTTGGGAGGCTCTTATGGAACAAGTCTGGTCCGATCCTTCCATTTTACAAATGTGAAAACTGAAGTCCAGAAAGGAGAAGCAACATGACCAAGTCTGCATGATCTATTAGCCTCCTTCATAGTGTAGGGACTAACTCTGGCAAAGGAAGCATTTCCTCTGGCCTTTAGGGACCAGGGAGGAACGGTTCACACAGCAGCGATGATGGATTGTTGCTGTGGAGACATCCCCTAGCAGCTCACAAGGGGTCGGAAGAGAGGCATCGATCTCCAGGTCCTTTGCAGCAAGCATTCCATGGAAGGGAAAGAAGGTGTCTCATGAGAGCCAGACATGTGGGATGTCCACTCTGACCCAGCACCTGGAGGTGTGAAAAACATCCTGAACGGGAGAACCCAAAAGGGACAGGCAGAAAGGCACTCCTACACAGCTCTCTGGGCTGCAAAGCAGAGCAAATGGGGGGGCGACACCCACAAAGGAGGAGGCTTGAAAAAGTCATCAGCAGCCGTGACACGAGGATCTGCACCCCTGCCCATGGAGCCAGAAGACTGGTGTGCACAGAAGGAGGGGACTGCGATGGACTTCTGAAGCCAGCTAGCCACCTGCCTCCTTTGACAAATGTGGGCGTCCCAGGGTCAGGGAGGGGCCTGCCCAGCCTCGCACACAGAGTTGCAGGGCTGAGCTGGCTGTGGAGTGGAGCTGTCCTAACTTCAGCCCAGCACTCCGATCTGCACTCTGTTCCTCTTTTGCAGGGCCTGGGGAAGGTAAATAGCAGCAACTAGTGCAGAGATAGAGGTAGAAAAGACCATAGCAACTAGGCACAACTGACTCCAACTAAGCATTCACACTCCTCCTAGAGGTGAGCGTCCGTTCCTTGGATGATTCTATCTGGCTCTGTCGGCTTAGGCAAATTGCCTCGTATGCTTCCGTTTCCTCACCTGTGAAATGCGGCTAGTAACAGGACCTACATTATGGCCACGTGGTCGTGCAGATTAAACGGGAAGCACTTAGCGCAACACCTGCTATTACAGTAAATAGTAGTTACATTATCATTATATCCCACCCAACAACCGCTTTTTCCAACCACATAGGAGAGCTTCCATCCTCTCATAGGAAAGTTTCCGTTTCTCCGATGGGTCACATCATCTGCTGTCATCTGCAAATGCTTCCAACAAAGAACTGTCTCACCCAAGTTCCAGACTGTGTGTCCCCAAACCAGCATTTTGGGAGAATTATGAATTTTTAAAGTTTTTTTTTTAATCTTGGTAATAACGGATTTAGAAAAATCTACCTCATCCCTTAAGGAATTGAGGAAAGAGATGTCTCCACAGCTCCTGGCTCTTTTACCTCTGCAGAAAGTACCTTTCTATCTGATTATCACCTGGTTCTGTCACTCAGGAAAAGAGAGGCATCAGGGACAGAGTTAGAACCGGTAGGAATGTGACCCAGAATGAATGAATGACGGTCTCTGCCTCTGCTCTCTGGGAGCCAATTCTGCTCGGAAGGATCAGGGAAAGCTGAGCACCCTTGTGGGGACAAGAAGGTGGGAGGGTGGAACAGGGCCCTGCAGATGGGGTTTTTTAATTTGCCCATTGGTCTCCAAGAATAGCAGGAGAGGAAATGGTTTCTAACCCTGTTTTCTCGGCCCCAGATCCTTCTAAGAGGTAAGCACTGCCCCCCAAGGGTCAACCTCACACCTGCACCTTCCGGTCACAGGGACTGTCTGTGCTACCCCTCTGCCATTACTGACACCACTCTGGGAGATGCCTCCCCCTCAGCTCCTGCAGAGGTGACTGGTGACCCAGTGTGCTTCTGGGGGCCTCTGCAGGGGGAGGAGGGAAAAGGGGCGGTGACCGGGGTGGTGGTGACACATGGCCTTTTCCACACGGTGGAGAACTTTCAGAGAGCTTCCAGACTGCCCAGAGAGGCAGATAGGAACACTCCTGTTTGCACAGAAATGTGTCACACAGCCCGCAGTTGGGGGAACTTAAAACATTTGTCCTACTTGTCCTTAATCCTAGCGTGCAAGAAAGAACTATCATTACTCCTGGAAGGAACACCCAGAAAGCATCTTTCTGGGTAAGGTATAGGCACCCCTGGCTCATAAATAATATACTGAAGGACCACGAAAATTCTGGGCTCCTGCAGAACATGGAGAGTTTGTTAGCAGTGGGAGAAAGACCAGAACCTCAGCCTCCAGCATCCTGTCTTCCTTCACATGCACCCCTGACTGCGACCTGGGAAGTCTCCAGTCTTCTCTAAGCTATCTTGCGACTGAGGGCCGGGGGCCCCATGGAGTCTGGAGCAAACACTCTCCTGGTCCTGCCTCTTTCTCATGAGCCACCATCTCTTTGAAAGTCTCCCCTAAGGGGCGCCTGGGTGGCTCAGTTGGTTAAGCGACTGCCTTCGGCTCAGGTCATGATCCCGGAGACCCGGGATCGAGTCCCATATCGGACTCCCTGCTTGGCGGGAAGCCTGCTTCTCCCTCTCTCACTCCCCCTGCTGGTGTTCCCTCTCTGGCTGTGTTTCTCTCTGTCAAATAAATAAAATCTTTAAAAAGAAAGAAAGAAAGAAAGCCTCCCCTAAAGAACCAGCTTTTCTCATTCTTACTCTACTAATCGGCGCCAATATTTATTTATAGTAAAGAAATGGGTCCATTGGATATGTTTATTTGTAGAGCTCATGCCTTTCAGTTTCTACTAGGAAATTTTCACTGTGTAAAAAAATAGAAAGAAAAGGCAACAAATGTCACTGAAACTACTGCTTCAACTTAAGAAATAAAATATTATAAATAGAGTCAAAGCCCCCTGCATTCGCTTCCCCAGCCACACTGTCTCTCCCCCTTGCAGACCCAACTGGAGATACTGACAGGTGTATTCATCACTTCCGCACATTTCTTTATACTTGAGATATGGTTTTTTATGTGAATAATATATAGGCAGTCTTCCCTCTGCACAGTGGTTCAGGGCCCTAAAAACGACCGCTCATGCTGAGACCATGCAAAACCATCTTAAAAATCAATGGTAAATATGACAGTTGCTTTGTGAGCTTTAAAACTTATTAGAACATTAAAAACTCTTGCTGTAGACTATACATATATAAGGGAAGTCTCTTAGTAAGAGTAAAAACAATGTTTAAAATATGAATTCCAATTATTCCATTTAAAACATGAGAAGCCTCAAGCCTTGAGAATTGAAGTGTTTTCTTTCTTTGTAGAAAAGCTTCTCAAGACTAGTTTGAACAGTGCTTGACTCTTTCTTCCCATCATACAAATTGTGCACCTCTTCCAGCTTTTGCGTTTTTCTCATCTGACAATAAAAAGCAGGATATTTCCTATATTTTCTATAAGTTTGAATCAACCTTCAGCATTTTTTAAAAATATTTTATTTATTTATTTATTTGACAGAGAGAGAGAGATCACAAGTAGGCAGAGAGGCAGGCAGAGAGAGAGGAGGAAGCAGGCTCCCGGCTGAGCAGAAAGCCCGATGCGAGCCTCAATCCCAGGACCCTGAGATCATGACCTGAGCCAAAGGCAGAGGCTTAACCCACTGAGCCACCGAAGTGCCCAACTTTCAGCATTTTTATCCTTTTCCTTTCAGCACCATGACACATCTCTAAGAATTCCTTCAGTGGGAAGTTCTTCCCTGGGCCACCTTCATCCTTTCCATCACAATGGTGTCCTCATGAATGTGGATTAACTGTGCTTCTCTGACTTCCTCTGGCCACTTGGCTGTGTTCTCACCAGATGAAGCAGAGACCCTGCCCACATCGCAGTCAGCTCTTCCCTCCATGGTTCCATCTACATTTGATTTGAATAGCACCTGCCCTATTAGCAACTTTTTGGTTCTTTGCTGTGCTTCCTTAATGTTTGCTGGCTGATTTCCTCTTCGTATTATCCATTTTGGTGAAATGTCATGTAGGTTCATCACCAGTAGACACCGAAGCAAGACAGCTGCTGTCTGTGTGTGGACCGAAGCACCGACGCCTAGGGACCCGTCACACAAACCCGCGAAAGAAGTGACATGACTGGTTGCTGATCAGCATACACATCGCTACGTATGGAGTGATTTGTAGAATGAAGACTTCGTATCAGAATTTGTACCCTGTGCATTCACGCATAGTCAACATAGCGTGGTAATGACTTCAAGCTGTGTTGTCAGGAAACGAATTTAACTAAACAGTGATCGTGAAAATCCATGTACATGGGGATCGTGCAAAACAAGGTCTGTGCCTCTCAAAGCAATATATAGATTGTTTTCATGCTTTTAAACTTAAATTTAATGCTAATCCTACTGCTTGAATATGTCTTTCTCTTCCAACTCTTTTTCCTCTCTTGCTTGTTAGCACATTTGCACAGCTCTCCTCTTATACCCGAAGCCAGGAGCTCCATTTCTCCCATTGGCTGGGGAGCTCCCCAATGATGGGAGGGACCTCTCTGTTACCTGAGTTAACTTGAGAACTCCAAGAGGGTCCGGTAAGTGGAGGATGGATGTGACTAGCTGCAGGAGGTTTGGATTCGAGTCACAGTCCAGTTGCTGAGAAATCATGCAGGGACAGCTGGAAAGATTCTCTTGTGCAGAGGCATATCCCACGTGGCATCTTGCTATGCTCCAGTGAGCCCTTCGGGGCTGCCGCTGCAGGCTTTCCCCATCTCCACTATTTGTGCCTTCTAGAGTTAAATTGATTTTAATGGCATCCAATTTTCTCAAGTGCTACAGAGACAGACAGGTTACAAAGGGAGGGTTATTCCCATATCCCTTCCCTTCTTGAGTCCCAAATGGACATTTAAAAAGTCATTTCGGCTGACGCTTAGCCCCTGGCCCCAGGAGAGGTAATTAGGGAAACAGTATTGAGCCTCACCTGACCGTTAAATCTATAAGCTTCCCATTTTGCTATTCTCATGAGAGTTAGGACAGGAAGTATCTGTGTGGGTGTTTGGATGGAAGAGCAAGTGTGTGTGTGTGTGTGTGTGTGTGTGTGTGTACATATGTGCACACATTTGTGGTCAAAACCTGCTGCTGGACATTAGCCTGCAACCTCAGACTGGGATCCCTGCACACCCGCTCTCACCCCTGTACGCCCCAGACTCAGTAGTGTTCCCAGTATACAACTTTGTCCCTTTCTTCCTCCCTCATGCACGCACCTCAGCCACATATCATACTCAGTCTGTCCCCGAACATATAAGAACCTTCTTCACATCATGTGGGCTACCTCCAAACTTGAGTCAGGACCACTCTGAACTGGGAAGCAGCTCGCTGAAGTTTTAAAGGAAAGCAAAGAAAACCCTTTCACCAATGTGTGTTGGCACACACAAGTATACATATATATGTGCATGTGTGCCCATAAATGCCATGACCGTGTTCCATGTCCCAAATCAGTACCTTATGATCATGCTACAGTGTGATTCATCTAGGATTCCTTTCTGGTGACGGATTCTAGGACCCAGCAGTCAGTCTGCCTATATTTGGGGCATATCTACTAAACAAGAACAGAGATAACAAATAGCACCATGTAGGGCTTAGAACTTGGTGTTTCCTATCTGGTACACATCGTAAACTCTGAGGAATTGACTGGAGCCTGACGTCAGCCAGGTGAAAGAGTTACACAGACTACGGGCAGCCAGAAAAGGCTGCATAAGGGAGATGGAATTCTGCCAAGGCCCAGAGAAGTGAGGGAGATGTGCACTTGAATATGGACAGTGGCTTTTTCTTTTTTAAATATTTTATTTATTCATTTGACAGAGAGAGAGAGATCACAAGCAGGCAGAAAGGCAGGCAGAGAGAGAGGAGGAAGCAGGCTCCCCGCTGAGCGGAGAGCACGACGTGGGCCTCGATCCCAGGATCCTGAGATCATGACCTGAGTTGAAGGCAGAGGCTCAACCCACTGAGCCACCCAGGCACCCTGGACAGTGGCTTTTCAAATTGGGAGCCAACCAGGATGCAGGAGGAGGTGGTTTGATATGACCAACACCCGCCATCCAGCTGCAACTTTCCTGAGCTCTCTTGTTCGGCAAGCAATGTGAATTCACATGCACCTACTGGTCTGAGGAAGCACACCTTCCTGCATCTGTCCAACATCTGTGGAGCATCAGATGAGTGCCGGGCACTGTGCCTGGCTCAGAAGGGGACACACAAGGAGAGAAACCTTGTACAGATGAGGAAGCTGAAGTTCTGAGAGGTTGATAGTGCAGGGTCATGGTCTGAGTAGACAGACCTGGAGCCCATGTCTACCAGAACAAAGCTGATTAGGGTGCAGGGTGAGGGATCGGTGTGGGTGCTGGGCTGGCTGGGAGACATGCTCACGAGACTGAATGGGCTGGGATGTCCGGGCTGGGGGGACGCAGACACTGCAGGTAAAGATCTGTGGTTTTGCTGAAAGGCAGCTTACAGCTTCCAAGAGATACTGAGACTTCAGGGTCTGCTTCACAGCAGTGCAGGGAGCCAGGACTTGAGAGGGCGGGGGAAGGAGGTACAGCTGCTGGGCAGTGGCCTCACTACCAACACCATCCCTAAGGTGTCAGCAGTCGGCCTGTGAGACCTGCCCTGGGTCTGAATCCATGAATTCATTTATAGGTCATCAGTTTCCTTAGTGCCTGTTAATCGTCCCACAAAGCACATCTCCTTGCGACCAGCAGGGCTTCCCAACGCTGAAACTCCTTTTTATTTTAAAAACAAGTTCTTACAAGCATTTCTTGATGAGAAAAGTATTCATGCTGACATTTCAAAGACAGGATAAAGGAGCAAGGAGCTCCCGGGTGCTCTGCCCATCTAGGCAGGGTCTCTTCGCCTTCTGGGGCACAGGAGTCCTTTCCCTCTTGGTCCCTTAGTGGGAAAATGCATGAGCCTGTCCTGTTTCCAGGGCTGCTGAGGATCACTGGCTTATCTGGATCCAACTCTGGGCTGCCTCCCCACCAGACAGCTGCTATTGTCTCTAAAGTAATTGTGACAAATGCCCTGGAGCTCACAGGCTGCTTAAAGATCTGGGTGTCTTGATGTGGCTTTGTTTTCCCTTGGCTGTAGTTAGCTGCGAAGTTTACATCTCCGTGCATCCCCTTTGCCTTCCCAGCAGCCCTCTAGACAGTTCACCATGGTTGCCTCAAGGTAGCCTAAGCCAAATTAACATGCCTCCAAACCTACTGCTCCTCCCTCCATCCCCTCCCCACCAATGGCATCCAATTCATTCAACATACTTTTATCGACCACCACCTCACACAGGCCTGTGGGTGCTCCCATTACTGTCCTTCCAGGTAACTCTGGGAAGAAACCAAGGAATCGTGTTAAATGTCTTTCCCCCATGACCCCATCCAGTTACATCCATGACTGTCAAATCTGCTCCTCCCACTGTACCTCCCCAACCTGGCTCAGACCCTCCTTGTCACTGGAGTGGATTGCAAGTCCTAGCTGGCCTTCCTGGCTCCAACCTGGCTCCCTCCAGCTTTGGGGGGGTTCCTGGTATTATTCTAACCCACAAGGGCACTGTCTTCCAAACCAAGACCTGACTCCTTCCCCTGACATGACAGCCACTCACTCTAGGCAGATGGTCTCACTTCTCTTCATACACAGGATGCTGCCAAGGCCTGGGCAACTCTGCTTAATGCACCTGTCAGGTCATTTGGGTCCACCAAGCTGTGCGGGTCCACAAACTCCTTAATCCCTTGCCATCCAACACATGCCACGGACATGGCTCACACTCATCATCGCCCTTCCTCATTGGTGAAATCTGCTCACGCTTCCAGGCTCTGTTCACAAGCTACGACTCTGCAAGAGCCTTCCCTGGTCTCTGAACAGATAGATAGTCCGTCTCTCTCTGTCTTCTCAGAATACTTCATTTCCAGCTCTGGGTCAGCATGTGTCACACTTTATCCTGTATTACACCAAGTTCTATTGTGTCGTTCCCCGATACCAGTAACAATAGTCACGATAATAATTAGCGCTGATTGATTTCCTGTGCTAATCACTTGGCATGTATTCTAATTTAATCCTCAGAAGGACCTGTGAAGTAGGCAAGTTTTGTCCCTGTTTTATAGGGGAGGAAGTAGACTTGGGTGTTTAGTCCTGTAGCCAAGGTCATGCAGCCAGGTGCTCTGGAGTCCCACCCTTTACCACTCCCGCAAGCACCTGCTAGAGCCCAGGTAGTGAGGAGGACTCCAGTCTGATGCTTCTGGGTCCTTCTTAGCCTCCAGCACAAAGCCAGGCGCACCAACACTTGTGGGTTAATGATAAATGGATCCATTGGCTAAAGAGCTGAAGGGACAGAAAATAGAAGAAGACATCCTGCAGAGAAGAGACGAGACTCCAGGGTCCCCTTAAACAGAGTTCCTGCTTTCCTCCCAGGCCCAGCTGTCTCCACTTAAATATTACATTTCTTTCCCGGGGCTGCTGTAACCAAATGCCATAAACGGGCTGGTCAGAAACAACACTCATTTATTCTATTGCAGTTCTGGGGGCCAGAAGTCTGAAATTGATGTATTGGCTGGGTCATGCTCCCCCTGAAACTTCTAGGGAAGGATCCCTCCTTGTGTCTCGCAGCTTCTGGCTGCTCCAGCTGCTCCCTCATCTGTGGTTGCATCCAAACCCTGCCTCCGTCTTCACGTGGACGGCCCCCCAGCTCCGTCCTCATGTGGCCGGCTCCCCCCCGTCTCTGCAGCTTCTCCCCTGGTATAGGGGCACCCATCATACTGGATGAGAGCCCACCCTAATAACCTCTTCTTGGCTTGATTGCTGAGACCCTGTTTCCAATAAGATCACATTCACAGGTCCCCGGGGGTTAGGACTCCAATATGCCTTTTTGTGGATTCAATTCAACCAATACTACAGGCTACACATCAGATCATAACATAGGAGGATATGGGCCCCTACCAGGACCTGTGGTCCTACAGGACCCTGTAGTCATCACTGTCAAGATAAAAAATCCTTGCATTTGTGACAGCCTCCAAGATGCACTGCTTTCCGAGTTGATGTTGCCACATGATAAATCCCTAGTTCTTTAAGATGTTTAACTCATGTCATTTTCAGACACATGGATTGGCAGCTGGAGATGAAGACAGAGAGAGTGAGCGAGAAGAAAGGAGGGAGTGAAGGAACCTCGGGGCTGGGTGAGTATAGCCCGGCTGTGACAGCTGCTTATCAGACCCACCCACGTGTTCCAGGCTGCGTGGCGCCCCCTTGAAAGTTCCTGTTCTCATGTGCTCCTGACCCTTCCCAATTTGGCGTTGGCTGCTAGTGACCTTCTGCAAGCAGGGAAACCATGTTTTCCAAAGTAAGATTTGCCCACCTTGTATTGTGAGTCGATTCCCCATTGACTGCCTCAGTTTACCCTCCCACCCAGTTTGGAAACTAGGAACACATGGATGCAAAAATAAGAAGTGCATCTTTGTTAGGATCTTAAGTGTCTCCGGTGTTTCTGTGGGGGTCCTTCTACACTCTAGGGAGCTCTAGCTGCTGCAGAGAGCTTCAAGGGCTCGGCTTATCTATCTGATGGTCTGCTGCTGTGTCTGGGGTTCTACAGGGTCTAGAAGCCTCAATGCTTTCTCATGGGGAGTGGGGAAGACTGGACAGGATGTTGGCTGGAGAGCAGGAGCTGTGCTGGAATATGTTGCTAACAAGAACAAGCACGAGAGGTTCTTAAACCCAATTTACAGATGCTGAAACTGAGGCCGGGCCAGTAAAGTACCTCCCTGGCATGACACGGCTCACAGGTGTTAAGCTGGGTCTGTCCTGGTCCACAGGGTACTGAGTCTAGGCCCGCCATGGCAGCCTTACTACTTCCGGCCTCAGACACACTGTGTTGTCCAGACTGTATGTGCTGGTGAAGGCCCAGTGGCAGTGTTCAAGTTCAAGGCTGCTCTGCTTCTACCATGTTGGGTGAACTCGGTTAGCCACTGCTCACTGTCCAGGGAGCTGACAGGAAATAGCTGTTGCCTATTATCCCAGTCCAGTCTCAATATATGTACCCCCAGGGGTGTGAAGCCCAGGGCCAACACCATGCTTCCACTTAACTATCTCCCTGTGACCCCTAAGCTGTCTCTTCCTCAGGACTCTGGCAGCAGAGTCAACACTAGCTTCCCCAGGCTGCCGGCTGGTCTCAAGCTTGAGGAGAGGGTGGGAGGGGGGTTCTGCCTGCTCTTGCTAGCAAGGCCTCCAGCAACCAGACAGAGCTTGGGGTGCAGCAAGGAAGGCCCAGCATGGCCTGGAAGGAGCACCCCCACTGAACTTGGTGCATACTATGGGGCCAGGCTCCCTGGATGGGTAGGGTGGGGGAGGGAGCCGGCTGAAGAGGGTTTCGAGGGAGGGTGCTGCTCTGCCGTGTCTGCCGGGCACTCCCCGCCCCCTTGCCCTGCTCTTCCTCATCTTCTTCCTCACCTTGCCCATCCTGTGTCCCCTCTTCTCTCTTCAACATTTTACAACATCTCTTTACCAAGAGGCCTTTGTCCCTGTCTTTTATGCTCTTTCCCCATCTCCCTCCCAAACTTGCTTTCCTTCAGAACAAACCTTAGCACTCTTGGGCTCCAAGACTGGGCTGTGAAATGGAAAGCCCCTGCCCCCACCCAGTGCAGGATGAGGCCAGGGTCACGTTCTAGTGGGAGCCCCATATTTGCACGTGTGTCATACACGCGGTTGCAGGGGAGGGCACCCGTCTTCTCTGCCGTCAACACCCACAAGTGTGTACTTGGAGGAGTGTCTTCCTTTCCTGCTTCCCATCTGTATGCCGGGGATTTGGCTAGACAGATGGTCTTACACTGTGTCCCTGCACTCACACTGTAATTCTCTGGAAGTGGGTTTAAGTGACAACACAAGGGATTCAAGGTTACAAGTGCACTAGCTCCTTTTCAGTCCTTCCAACACTGAAGCTCAGGGCAGGGGTTCCAAGTGCTCCAAGAACCGCCGCTTGGAGGAGGCTCTCTAGGGTCCTGCATGTGACACCTGAATTTTCTGCTGCCATAGCCCCCTTTCTTCAGGTGGACCTTCACACATAAGCCCTGCAAGCGACAGCTTCAGCCATGCCTGTGGTCATGTGGGAATCTGCCTGCAGCCCCTGGCAAAGCATCTGAGCTACCCCCAATCCTCCGCCCCAGGACCCTCAGGAGAAAAAGGGGCCCGAGTGGGGACTTTGTTGAGGGATGGTGAGGTGGGGGTGGGGCAGGACTGAAAGAGGGGCACCTGGAGGGAGGGCCACGAGATAGCAAGAGGGAGCTCAGCTACAAGCTATTTCCTTCAGGAGACAGACTCCTGCCTCGAGCCTGGGGGTACAGGTGGACTCTCAGCTTTGGAATTTCTCTGGGGAACAGAGCCTAAAGGAATGAGCCCCAGAAAGGGAAATGAAGCACAGAGAGTCTTTTGCCTGGGACATAGTATAAATCTCAACAGGCTCCAAGAGAAGGAGGAGAAATCTCATTCGCAATCTTGACGAATTCAAGACTTAGTAGAGCCCAGCTAGCCCAGTGAGGGCTCATTAGGAGAAGGGGCAGAGCACTGCTCACTCCTTTCTCTTTGGATAGCTCAGCCCTCCCTGCCCCTAAAGAAAGTCCTGGGGTGAGGCAACAGCTAGAACTTAACCACTAG
Organism: Spilogale gracilis; assembly: GCA_004023965.1. NCBI lineage: Eukaryota > Metazoa > Chordata > Mammalia > Carnivora > Mephitidae > Spilogale > Spilogale gracilis. The sequence continues at coordinate 8,893 of PITA01017655.1, read as the reverse complement.
ACCAGCTGCCTCCCTCCTTCCTCCCTCAGGCAGGCTAAATCAGTGACAGCACACTCAGCATCAGGCCTGCAGAGCCCCTCTCCCAGCCACAGTCCCCACCGGTACCCCCACCCCAAGAGGTGGCCATCTGTCCTTTGGAGTGCACCCTGGGATTGCATTTGCATGTTTCCGTCCTTTTCATTGCACATGCCTTGTTGCACTGTGTAAACCCTGCTCGTTGCTTTACTCTTTACCTTCAGTACAATTTCTAAAGATCTATCGAGAGCTCTACATGCATCCAGCTCATTGTTTCTGATTGCTGCCCAGAAACCACAAGGCCTGCCCCACGTGCTACCGCTCCGTGCCTCTGGTGGACATCCACACTGCCTCCACTACCAGCTAGCACAGCATCACGCACGGAGCACCCACATCAGTCTTCCCAGGGATCCTCATGAGATCAGCTCCTTGGTTCATATCCAGAGCGCAGTGTCTGGGTCGGAGGAGATATGCACTGTTAATTTGCCCAAGTACTGGGCGTTAGTAAGTCCTATTCTGGTGGCCCTAACCCATTTCACAGTATGAGGAAAATCTCTATTTTGTTTAGTGGTTCTACAAAAACACAGCTAAGATTAAGCAAATGCCAGAAACCTCTTGGTTATGCCCTCCCTATTAGTGACAAAAGCCCACCTCTTTCAGGGTCAGTGGCTCAGCTCCAGGGGCATCATTCAGGCTGTATCCTCCTGTGTTGTGCCCCAGGGGACCTCTCTACATGGAACACAGTGGGGACAGTGTCCTGGAGTTGTGCATTGTGCTAGTCCTGTACCCTTGCAGTTAGTAGAGGGGCAAATTCCCAGGGTGTCCAAGAGTGCAGGGCCATGATGTCCCATGCCATCTGCAGCCACTGAATGATTAAAGTTCTGTGAGAGAAGAGACCTTTTTCACTTGCCTCTTTGATTCACCACGAGGCGAGTGACTGTGGCTTTGTGTGCACCAGGGCTGCTCACTACAGTGAGGCTAGGGAGAAGAAAGAACTTGGACTAGAAATCCAAGGAGAAGGCCTGAGCACTTGGCCAGGCAGAGAGACTTCTTAGTAGTCCCTCTTGAGTTCCCCCTCCCTTACCTGCTCCCCCAGCATCTGCCCCTCTCTACATGCTCAGACTTTGCCTTTCCTTCCAAGTCACAGCCAAGCCCTATGAGGCCACCACACCACCTCTGGTTCTGCCAACTGGATCACCTCCTCAGACCGAGAAGCAGGTCCCAGCCTGATGGCTGTTAGGGCCCCAGGCGTGTCTCCACACTGCATTTCTGTGACCAGCCGCTTCTGGGACCCAGGTTGCTAACCAGCTTTCCTGGAGAGACCAGCCAAGTGGATAGACCTTTCAAAGTGCTGAAACTTCATTTGTAATAGCAAAAAACTAGGAACAACCCAAATCAACATCAACAGTAGAATGAGTAAACTTACTGCCATATATTCATATAATGGGATACTACATGAAAAAGAACAAAGAGAAAGAACATTGGTGATGAATTTCACATGCATTGTATTAAAAAGAAGCCAGACATTCTGTTTTTAGGAAGTTTAAAATCAGGCAGAATTAGTCAACAATTATTAACCCATGGACAATTTTGTTTGATTTATATAGTACCTCTTTACACACGTGTACACACACACAGGATTGTTTTGAAACCAATTCTAGGTATCACACCATTTTATCCATAAACACTTACCAGGCATAGAATAAAATAGCTATTAGACACAGACTAAGAGATTATTCTATAATCATAGAAGTCCGAATAGTAATCACCTTTGAGGGAAAGATCTGATGGGGAAAGGGCACAAGGGAGCCTTATGAGGTTCTAGAGATGTTACTTAGATTGTAGTCATGCAGGGATAACTTGATACATTTCAAAATTCAACAAACGTTTGAACAAACATTTCTCCAAAGAAGACCATATAAATGGCCAATAAAATAAGCACATGAAATGATTCTCAACTTCGTTCATCATTAGGGAAATGTAAATCAAAACCATCACGATACCACTTCACTCCCACTCGGATGGCTATAATCAAAAAGAATGAAAATAACAAGTACTGGCTAAGATGTGGAGAAATTGGAACCCTCATATTTTTCTGGCGGGAATGTAAAATGGCACAGCCACTTTGGAAAACAGTTGAGCATTAAGATAATCCTATGACCCAGCAATTCCTCTCCGAGGTATATACCCAAAAGAATTGAAAATTCATGTCCACACAAATACTTGCACACAAATATTCATAGTAGCATTATTCATAATAGCTAAAATGCAGAAACAACCCAAAGTCCATGAACTGAGAAATAGATAAAATGTGGTATACCCATATAATTGTTGCATTCTCCATCCATAAGAAGAAACAAACTACCTATGTAAGCCCTACAGCATGACTTAACCTTGAAAACGTTTTATGCTAAGTGAAGAAAGTCAGACACAAAAGGTCATATAGCATAGGATCCTATTTATATGAAGTTGCCAGAAGAGGCAAATCCTTAGAGACAGAAAGTAGATTAATGGTGGCCAGAGGTGAAGGGCAGGGAGTCAAACAGGGAGGGACTTTGGGGGTGATGAAAATGTTCTGAATTAGGTAGTAGGAATAGTTGTATAACTGGCAAATATACTAAAAATTACTGAAAATTTAAAACTGCAAATATTGGGAATGTGAACTGTCTTAATAAAGTTGCCATAAAAATTTATTAAGGTGTACACTTAAGATTTTACATGTTACTTTATGTAAGTTATACATAAGTAAATACATTTTAAAACTGCCTGAAAGCAAAAGTTGAAAACTCGGTGCTAAGAGTTAAAAAAAGGGTAACACAGAGTAAGTCTGCAGCTCGAGGTGTATGTAAGTTCAAAATCACATGCATTCAAAGCCACCTTGCATTTCTATTAGGATTCCTGCGGAGTCTATGACACATACCAGATCGTCCCTCAAGGAATCCTAATATCCTCTTCTGATTTGAGTTCTTTCCTAACGCCCTAGGCATGAGTTGCTGGCCCCAATTCCCAACCAGATTCCACCTAAACTTATTTCCCTGGGCTGCATCCAGGTCACATATTCCTGTTCATGACCTGAGAACAGAACTGACTGGGGCCCCACCTGTCTTCTGAATTGAACCTCCTCTTGGAATACCCTTGGCCATACCCAAGCATCATGGCACCTGTGATTGTCCTAACCTTCCGTGAGACCTACATGCCTTGTGGGCATGTTGACCAGGACTGCCTGGTCTTCTCCAGGGCAACCTTCTATACTGGGTCAGTATCCCCAAACCCACTCCCAGCCTGAGGACTGTGTCTCCACCCTCCTAGCTAGCTGAGAGATACCCAAGATCCAGGGTGATTTCTACCCCAGCAGCCACAGGTGCCGAGGATCAGGAGGGGCTGTGTTCATAGGCTCACCTGACTGACAAGGGGTACACATGCCACACACGTGGTAGACTGTCTGAAGACAGACAATGGCACTTGTCCTATCAGGTGAATGGACTGCTCAGGAGCAATCCCCTGGTGTTTCTGGAGCATCCCTTAAGAGGCTCAATACTGCTGTGTACATCTCACTAAAGGGAACTGTACAATTACTGTATGTACTGGTGGGGCCCCTTCATTGCAGAGAACAGAATCCTCTCTAGGCAGTTTAAACAAAGAGCAGTTTAGAAAGAATATAGAGAGCTCGCAGAGTCATCAGGACTGCTCAAGACAGTCTTATGTTCAGCTGCTGGAGACAAATGCAATGACAAATGTCAGAACCGGTCTGGTAAGGGAATCTACACTTCTTTTTTTTTTTTTTTAAGATTTTATTTATTTATTTGACAGAGAGAGATCACAACTAGGCAGAGAGGCAGAGAGAGAGAGAGGAGGAAGCAGGCTCCCTGCTGAGCAGAGAGCCCCATGCGAGCCTCGATCCCAGGACCCTGAGATCATGACCTGAGCTGAAAGCAGAGGCTTTAACCCACTGAGCCACCCAGGCGCTCCGGGAATCTACACTTCTGTGAGCATCAGCAAGTGGCCGTCATGCTCCACTGAAGCACAGCGGCAAGCGGGGTGACCCCAACCTCAGTCTCTTGTTTAACTCCGTTTCCAATCAATCAAAACCTCGGTGATGCCTAATTACAACTGATATTGGAAGCTAAGGGTAAAGTAAACCAACCATTCCAGCCTGCGCAGGACTGGGGGTTTCCTAAGACGTGGGACTGACAGCGCTAAGATAAGAAACACCACTGGTAAACACCGCACGATGCTCAGGCAAACAAGTGAGTTGGCCACTGTAGCCAGGAAATGTGGTATTTTGGGGCTCTACATCAGGAAGGCAGGGAACTGTCGAGATGCAAAGAGGAGGTTAGTTGATTGGGGGCAGCCACAGTGACAATCTCTAAAAGGCATGATTAAAAAAATGAGTTTTAATCACAATTTATTGAGTATTTACTAAGACATGTGCTTGCTAAGTGCTTTATTATTACTATTGCTATTGTTTTGTTATCATACCTCATTTCATCTTCCCCACAAATGTGTGAAAGCATATTATTTGTTCAGGGCTCTTATGCTGTTTTGGGGGGAGATGGGCAATAAACAAAGAAGTAAATAAATGGGGGTATGTTGAAGAGTAAAGGAGAAAAGAACAAGGCAAGACCGCAGAGAGGGAGAGGGCGTGGTGGATACTGTGGCTAGGGTGTGCAGGAAAGGCATTTCTAGGGAGGTGACATTTAAGTTAAAACCTGAGTGATGAGAAGGAGGAGGGGGGGCACACAACCATCTGGGGACAGGAGGCTTTAGCCAGAGGGAAAAGCAAATGCCAAAGCATCTGAGGTGGGAACAAACCTTTACCCACGCAGGGAACAGAAAGGAGCTCAACGTGGTTGCAACAGAACACAAGAGCTGCCAGTATGTGGAATGAGATGTGGGTCTGGTTGGCTACAGTAAGGGGCATGGATTTTATTTTAAGATCAATGGGAAGCTAGTAGAGGGCTTTGAGCAAGGGTGTGGTATAATTTAATTTTCATTTTATATCTAAGGTCACAAAGCTGGTGAAAGAGAAATGAAATCTGAAGCCAGATATCTATCTCTACAGAGCCTTGCTTTCCACTGCCATGCGAGCAGACTGCATCTGGGATTGACAAGCAAATGCCTCTGTATATTGGTCCTCACACATGTTTGTCTGTGTGTCTTCTTTGCATGTGTTGATTCGACAGTCCTGGTTCTCAGCCAGGAGTGGTTTTTTCCCCCAGGGGTATTTGGCAATGCCTGGAGACATTTTTGGTTGTTAGAGGTTGTGCGGGGTGCTGCTAACATCCAGATCCAGTGGGTAGAGGCCAGGGATGCTGGTAAACACCACACAATGCCCAGGACGGCCCCTAAGATAAAGACTTATCCAGTCCCAATGCCAATCCTGTGCCACAATGAATGGCATAGTCATCTTCTCACATGTGCAGTGATGGGTCAGCTCAAATGAAGCCTGAGACTCCTTCCAGTTCTCTATGTGTTCTTCCCTTAGGAGACAGCCTTCAAAGCAGGCGGCATGCCAATTCCCAAGCATCCAGGCAGGAGATGATATCCCAAGCAATTCCCAGCAGCAAGCTGGTGGATGCAGACGGGCCTGGCTCTGACCAAGGGGAAGGCGTCTCCCTCGGCCTCTCCGCATCCAGCTGGGGGTCCGGGCTGGAAACCTCACAGGATGACCACCCTGCAGCTACATTTGCACCCACTGCATCTACTCCATCTTCCCCACTCTCTGGTGACATCTGAACACATCGCTCCTGTTGCACACCAGACCCCCCGTTCATGGAGAGGCCGAGGGAGATGCACCTTCCACTTTCCAACACCATGGACAGACATCAGATGGCACATCATACTCACTAAAATGGATTGAGTGTTTTCCATGTGCCACTTGCTGTGTTAAATGCTTTTATAAGGCATCTTTTTACTTGATTTCCTTCCAAAGCAAACCTCGAAGCAAAAATTTGGGAGCAAGTAGTTTCATTGGGAAGTGATCCAGGAACTACTATGATGGAATAGGGAAGTATGATAGCAAAGGGAGAGAAGCCCGTTTATGGCTATTAATGAAGGAGTTATTACTCTGGGAAGCTGGGGCTGTTGTCCTTTGGAATCTTCTAGAGACTCCGTGTAACACAGATGAGGGTTTTCCCCCACCCGGAGCAGAGGAAGCTGGGGTATTTAGCCACCAACTTCTGAACCTTCTGTTGGTGTTCACGGGGCATCAACTGCTTGGCTTTTCAGGCCTCCTATAGCCCAGACACGTCTAGCCCACAAGGAGCCCTGTCAGGGGCTCCAAACACAGGGAGGTACGTAGAGGAACCAAGTGCACGTGACTTCCAGGTAGGCTGAGGGGTGGGGACAGACCCCAACAGCATCAGCAACATCTCCCAATCCACTAATAAAATCCACTATTAAATTGACTCCATTTTAGATGGGACCAGAGGGGCTGAAAGAGGTTAGTTACATCAGCCTGCCTAACGCCACACAATGAGGTGTGGGACCAGAATTCAAACTCAGGTCTGTCTGACTATAGAGCCCACATTCTTCCCCATTGTATTAGCTTCCTGAGGTTGTCATAACAAAGTCCTAGAGACTAGGTGGCTTCAGCAACAGAAATGTACAGCCTCACAGTTCTGGAAGCTTGAGGTCTGGGACGATGCTGTCAGCAGGGGTGATTCCTTCTGGAAGGCTCTGAAGGAAGAGTCTGTTCCATGACTCTCCCCTAGCTTCTGGTAATCTCTGACACTTCGCACCCCTATCTGTTTTTATCTTCCAGTGGGCTTCTCCTTTGTGTGTATGTCTCCATTTCCCCTTTAATAAGGACCTCAGTCATACCGGATGGGGCCCACCCTAATGATCTTGTCTCATTAATTACATTGCAACGACCCTAGTTCCAACTTAGATCACAGTCACAGGTAGTAGGGGTGAGGACTTAAATATATGAATTTTGAGGGGACACAATTCAACTCATAACATCCACCATGCTTGCTGTTGCCCCTCCATAATCCATGCACCTTGTTCTGAATGCCCTTTTTCAGCCTCTGAGTTTGTCCACTGCATCCTCACAAGATGCCCTTTCGCTTATGTCCAAAGCTGCTTTTGGTGGCCTTACCCATCAGGAAGTGGGTGTGACTGGATCACAGCCAGAGAGAAGAGCCCTGCATGGGATGGAAGAAGTCTGGGGAAAGGCCTCAGTGTGGGGGCTTGGGCCCCGAGGTCCACCTCGCTGTCACCTTAATCACCAAGATTCAATCACCAAATACAATAAAGAAAAGTATTATGGAAATAAAACACTGCCAAAAATCTTTCTAAAATTGTGAGTGCATGCAATGAGCAGTCTGGGTTTATAAAGAACAAATTATGCCAGACACACTTGATTGTGCCTTTGAGGGAACTAAGAAATTAAGGGATGGGAACGATGGGAGAGATGCAATACATCTTGATTTTAATACAGCAATTGATACATTGTCTTCTGGAATTGTCCCTGCAAAATTAATTCAAATTGGCTTGGTGAGGAGAACTGTCCCTGGGGTTGAAAACCAGTGGAAAGATAAACAAACAAATAATGATTAAGGACAAAACCGAAGTCCACTGCCCTGAGGTAGGGAAAGGAGGGAGGGTGATGTGAGAGCAGGGAGGCCTGGTTCTCATCTCTCTGATTCAGAAGAGTGCAGAGCTGTGAAGGGGAGGCCTTGTTGTTTGGGGAGGTGGGGGAAGGGCTGCCTAGAGAAAGGAAGACCAGAAGCGGGCCAGATAGTGGGATTCACCAACTGCTAGACAGCCACAGCTGGGATGGGCTGAACTCACTAGAAATAAAGACAGTTGACCTCAGCAGCCGTGTCAGGTACTAACGCTCCAATTTAGGTTTTTGCTTTTCCAAATGCACAACATTTGAAGTATAGTCACCCATTCTTCAGAACCTCAGAAACCTGGTTCAGGCTCAGAGTATAGGGGTTGGCCGGGACCTTAGTGAAGGAACTCCTCTCTGCACAGATAGGGAAACTCAGACCTAGACAGAGAGAAGAATGGGGGTTTGCGGGACTCAATTCTGAAGTTCAGAGAGCTGATGGGATAAGGTCCAGGAAACACCATTTCTAATGATTCTAAGAAACACCATTTCTAGTGATTCTGATCTATGGATTATACTGAGAAACACAGGCCTATGCTCACATCTGATCCTTCCTCATATCTTCTCTTTTTTCTTTTTCCCTTCCTTCCCTCCCTTCCCTTTCTCTCCCCTCCCCTCCCTCCCTCCCACCTGCCTTCCTTTCCTCCTTCCTTCCTAACTTCCCTCCTTTCCCCTTTCTTCCTTCTTGCTTACCAAAACATTTTTGTTTTTTGCCTACCTTAAGGACTGCAGGGATGCAGAGGTAAAAAGTGACCACAGTCTTTGAGAAGCAGATAGCTGGAACACCTCATGGTAGAGTTTACAACAAGGGTAGCGAATAGGGATCATGTTAAAAGACAAAGTGCAAACATCACCCACAAAATCCAGACAGTTAGAAACTGTAGAACAAAGACTTGGTTTTCTTAATAAATATACTGCAAGGGGCAAGAATAAGAGGGAATCTTTAGACTAAAGGGGACTGAAGGAACAAATCAGTCAATTGCAATGTGAAACATTACTTGCATCCTGATTTGAGCAGACTGACTGTTAAAAAAGAGCCTTCATGAGATTCTAAGAAAAATTTGAAAATTTGTGGATATTTGATGACTTTAAGCAATTAAAATGTATGTTGATGATCTTGTGGTTATTTTTTAGAGTCCTTACCATTTAGACATAAATACTAAAGTATTTATTAATGATATGATATGTAGAGTTGGCTTCAGACTAACTCAGTGTGTATGTGTATGAGTGTGTGTGTGTGTGTGTGTGTGTGTGTGTGTGTGT
>PITA01017654.1:0-42682 GCA_004023965.1 Spilogale gracilis | reverse complement strand
TTTCTGGCAACCCATGAGAAGAATCTGGCAAAAGTAGCCCTTCAATGGTCAACTGTATGTTTATGTAATACTGGTATTTTAAAAGGCAAAATTTAAGGAAAGAGTTGTATTTCTGTTGCTTTTATCCCAGGGTGTGTATGTGTGTGGGTGGGTGGGTGGGTGTGTGTGTGTAGCAGTAAATATAATAGATACGGTTGTTATAAACTTGTAAAGTCTGCATCTCCAGGGCTTGGATTTTTATGTTATTCTTACAAATAGATAGATGGGTGGGTGGATGGATAGATGGATGGATGGATGGATGGATGGATGGATGGATGGATGGATAGATAGATGGTTGGGTGGGTGGATGGATGGATGGGTGGATGAGTGGATGGACTGATGGGGAATGGATGGGGGATGGGGGATGGTTAAGTGGACAGATGGATGGGAGGATGGATGGGGAATGGATGGGAATTGGATGGGGGGATAGATGGGTGAATGGATGGATAGATGGATAGATGATAATGTTTTAAATCTATTTTTTATTTTTAAAAGCAGCAACTGTTGCTTAATTTTTTGCTGCAAGTCCTGCTTCCTAGAGGCATATGGTTTGGGGGTGGCCAACAAAAGCTGGATCTGGAGACTTTCCTTAGAACAAAGTACTGTGTTTATGATTTAACTATTTCCTGTCGGCAGCAGACAGTGTCTCAATGACTCCGGAACTCAGAGAGGTCATTCTCGTCTTTGACATTAGAAAACAATACCTAACTAAACTGAGCTCGATGTTGTGTACACTCTACCAAACATCCCATCCTCTGGTATTTCCTTGAAACTTCAGGTCCTCAGGTGTCTCATGCCACCAGGGACGCTGTCATGTCCAGGGGGTGCCATCCCATTGAAGTCTAGTGCCATTCTGTCCCCCACCCCCATGCTTCAGTTTCCAAGCTCCCCTGGCCTGAGGAAGCTCCCCCAGCCATCTGCTTACCCCATTAGAGAACACACAACCCTCTTGGGTCCTAGCTGGTCGGCAAGTAAGTGGGAGTATATGATTCAGCTTGTCCACCCTAGTCACTGCCGGCCATCAAAGAGGGGTTTAGCCAATGCCTGGTGACTTGAGGAATGAATGCATCAGTGAGGAACACATCAATTGCCGGGCCTTGCTGTGCAAGCTTGAACACAGATTTGAGGGAGATTTTGTTTTGTTTTGTTTTAATTTTAAAAAGCAGCATAAGAGGAATGGGGGTGGAATTTGCTTTTAGTACCTTAAAAAACCAGAGGGTTTTTTCCTCCCTGGCGCATTATGACTCACTACTGCTAGCTGTGGAAATGTTAGGGAATAGTGACTCTAATATTCTTCCAGTTTTGTAGGCTTTTGTAGTCAAGAGGAGTTCTAAATGAAACTGAAACCCCTAAAATAGCAAACAACAACAACAACAACAACAACAAACCCTCTGCATTACATAGAGAGGGGGAGGGAACACTATTTCACAAAAGATTCTGATTGAGAATCAGTGTCACCTTTGATAAGCTCCTACTTGCTGGCTTCCCACAGATTTAGAAAGTACAGAAAAACACAGGGCCCCACCTGGGAAAAATGACCCTGATTACAAAACCACTGCGAGATCTAGAACCTCATCTCAGTTTCTCTGGAGGATGAAAATTCTTCTAGTGAGCTTTAACAACCAGATCTTTCTTGTCGTGCTCATCAAGCTAAATAATATGTCCATTTACCTACCTTCCCAGCTAGTTTTTTAGCTGCTTGAGGGCAAGGACTATATTTCCAGGGCCTGGGACAGCTCCTGGCACAAAGTGGCTGCTCAAAAATAATAATGGTGGCATTGGGTGGCTCAGTTGGTTAAGTGACTGCCTTCGGCTCAGGTCATGATCCTGGAGACCCGGAATCGAGCCCCACGTCGGGCTCCCTGCTCGGCGGGAAGCCTGCTTCTCTCTCACTCCCCCTGCTTGTGTTCCCTCTCTGGCTGTGTTTCTCTCTGTCAAATAAATAAATAAAATATTTTTAAAAAATACTTAATAATGATCCTACACTACTTTTGGCACACTATAAGCTCACAGAACTGGGAGAAACCTAAGAAATAATTTAATAACTCTCTTCCTTTTCAAGATCAGAACAGTGAGAGCCAGAGAAGCAAAATAAATCGCCCAGGGTCACATCAGGCTGCATTGTAGAATGCTTTACATTTCCCCTCGAAATTTTTCTCCTCTCTATGTGTAACTCATGGGAAAAATCCAAGAGGGGTCTGAAATAACCTTTGCATGCCTCACGAGCTCCTTCTAAGTAAATATGCCTTTTATAAGTTATAGAACATTAACCTGAAATACATATAAAGTGGGATTTGGAAACTTTTACCTGGTCAATTTATTCTGGGGTGGGTAGAGCCCACAGTTCTCAACTTCAACTCATAAAGTTAACACCTTGCATTTTTTTATGGTGCCTTAAGGGATTCTTAAAATCACAGTCAAAAGGTCCTTCATGTAGAAACCAAACCATAAAATTAAAATTTCAGTATTTTAATTAAGTCTATGAAAGTCTACCAAATTAACTTGCAGCAGCAAAGTAGGATGGGATTATGTAAAACACAGGGATCAATTTATCATCCTACATAACTGATGATTAATTCAACAAGTTTCTACTTCCATGTCTAGGTGACAGATATTAAGATCCAATTGTCTGACTGCATCATGTGAAAAATGAGACTTTCTTTTGCTCCTAAACTAGCCTCCTAAAGATCAAGAAACATAGTCCTTCCACAGATGAAAAATGGGCTCTGCTGCCAGGAAGATTTTGGAGGACAAGTGGGATGCCCAGGACCTTCAGTGCCAAGCCAGCCCCCCAGAGCACCTTCCCAGTGGGCAGAGACAACTTCTAGGCAGTGTGAGTTCCTAATTTCCTAACACCTCTCAGCTCGGTTCAGGGCGAAATTTCCCTTGGGTCTTGATCTTCTCTAATGTCTCCCTGTCCCCAGAATCAGGCTACTCGAGGATAACATCCCCTGAGTCTCGTGTCAAGCGCCACTGACTCTGCTTAGTGGACACTCCCTTTCCTTGCCGGGGGCACAGACTCAGCCTCAGCGGGCGCTGCCACAACATGTTAAATGACTAATAAATGCCAATGCTCCATATGATTTTCAGTGCCCTGAGAACTGAGTGCCTTTGGATTTGGGAGCTTCTCAGACAATTTGCCACATCTCCTCGGCTCTCTGGCCTAGCGGGGCTCAGTCTGCCAAGCATCTGTGGGAGCAAAGCAAAAAGGCAGATTCTTCCAAATACAAAATGTACCTTGAACCTCCAGATGATGGTTTTGTTTTTTGTGACAAACTTGAATGCCTACTCATGGGTATGAATCTGTCGCTTCAAATGTCTTTATAAAGCAATTTGCTGAAGTGGATCTTTAAAACACGTCGGGATGAATCATTAAAATATGTGTATGATAGCCCTGGAAGGCAGAAGATGCTGAAGCAAATGGAAGGCATCTTATCCGCCTCTAAGTAAGTGGATACATTGAAGCAGCCAGGCCTCAGAGACTCTGTCCCTAACGAGTCCCCCCCAGGAGTCCGCAAGAACCTCCCCACCCACTCACTGATCAAACCCTTTTATAAGGGAGCTGCTCAGTGTCTTTCACAGTGTTTCCAAACTGGCTTGCACCCAGAATACAACCTGGGGGGTGCTGATGTAGCTCAGGAACCTCAAGACCTCTTCATCCAGGGACTGAGCAGGGCCCGCCCACGGCTGGAGATCTATACGCCACCGGGGACCCTGCAAAAGACAGAAAGCAGGCCCATGTGTAAAGGGTGGAGGCACTCGGGGCAAGGAGGAAGGACAAGGACAGAATATCAGCGAGGCTGTGTGGCTGCTTTAGCTGCCTGCCAAACTGCTGTGTCAGAGCAGGGTCAGAGGGCAGCCGGGCTGGAGCTGCTGTCATGAAGGTCACGTCAGTCACAGGGAAGCAAATGGGGCCTGAGAAAGCCCAGTTACTGGGTTAAGCAAACGACTGCAAAGGCCTGGGGACTCTGACTTCTGATTCAGAGCAAACTCCACCTGACCCCATCAGGCTGTCGCCACTGTGGCTTTGTAGGACACAGAGCCACTCCTCATTTGAAGAAAAACTTACCTTCTGGTAGCTGAGCACCCTGCGGTTCCCTAGACCTAAGGAATCCTCACTGATCTCCCATAAGCTGCCTCGTTCTCAGCGGCCGGTCTCCGGGGCATGCAACCTGTCCCGTCTTCGAGGGCCGGTGCTGGGCTCAGTGCTCTGCGGACACTGTCTGGAAACTCTTTAATAATTCTGAACAAGGGGCCTTGCATTCATTTTGCACCAAACCCCACAAATAATGTAGGCAGTCTGCCCCGAGGGGCACCTTTTCTGGGTACGCAGCCTTTTCTTAGAGCCGTTTTCTTGTTTTGTGAAAGTTGAGCAGGCGGAGGCTTGAATCAGAGAAGGTCTGAGAACATTAATACATCCTGCCAGTTAACACCGCCCACCACCCCCCACCCGACTTTATCCCCTTCTCTGAAGTAGATGTGATCACCATTTGGTCAAATAACACAGAGCATCAGTCACTGTCCCAGACAGCGGTCTGCACAGACACAAACACCTGAACTCTCCCACAAAGGGCAGTCTGGTAACGTGGACAGGGAAATGCTCAAACATTAGCGAGAGCAATTCTTTTCAGGAAATTATTTAGTTATGAAATCAGACCTTATGAGCACACAAATAGAAGTACCTCCCAGTTTAGTTTGGTCCCCTTCTCACAGCAAAGGAGGGAGCGCCTTGCCAAGTGGCCACGACACAGTGCTTTGGGACAACCTGTCTATGCCTGGGGTTTAAAACTCCCCATGTCCTCATTCTATGGCCGCTCACAAGTGTCCCCCAGCATCTGGCCCAGGAGCCTCTAGATAAAAATGATAAAGGTCACACCTGATGGTCTTCCTTGAAATCAGGGAGCGGTAAACTCTTTCTTGAAGGAGTGAAACAGCAAGTATTTTAGGCTTTGCAGGCCATACAGTTTCTGTTGCAATTCACCACCTCGTGCTATAGCTCAGAGGAGCCCCAGACAGTGAGTAAGCCAACACTCATGGCTGTGTTCCAATAAATCTCCATTTACAAAAATAGCTTGCAGGCTGGATTTGGCCCACACGGCTGTAGTTGGCTGACCCCTGCTATATTTGATTCTAATTTGGAGTCAGACTGGCCTAGAAGACAGTGTTTACTTGAAATAATGCAAAAGAGACAGATGAGGATATCTAGATTATAACTAACTCTGTCATCTGGGTGAGTTGGGCAAATATCTGTCCGAATTCTAGCCAGATACAGTGGGCTCCTTCCCTCTGGCTAATCTGAGAAGAATTTAATAGAAAGGCTATTTATGAAGGTGCGGGCAGGGTTTAAGGACACCAGTAAGGAATAATGTAATAGCCATGGCTGATAGCCGCAGAGAGCCCCCACAAACCTTCAGCCTGAAGGAACAAGGAGGAAGAGGAATTTGGAGAGGGGGACATTGTATGGAGAAGGCACTCAAGAAAAGGAACAAAGCCAACCCTAGCACATCCATCCCTATTATATACCCACACTAATTGTCAAAGGCAAGAGAAGGCAGAGAAGAGGGAGGCTATCAGCCTCTGGAGGTGCAGAACAGGAGGAGAAGGGTGGAAAGTGGGTCTGGGGAGGCAAATGGAAGGTCTTCTGCATTGCTTCCTTTGGAAAAACAATGAGGCTTGACCAGGGAGTCACTGACTCATTCAGTGGACACTCATACCTGCCTCGTGCCAGGCTCTGGGTTACAATTTAACACAGGATAATTTAATACAGCTTTAACCCAATAATGCAATGCAGTTCTGTAATGGCTCTGACAGATATCGCTAAAGGGTAAACGGGGTCACCAAGAGATGGAGGACCCAAGTATAACCCCAACATAAATGCCCAAAAATACAAATGCAGATTGTGGCAAGCGGTCTCCATCCCAAGAAACCCAGGGCTCCACTAAAGAGACACCCTAAACGCAGCAGGAGCTGCTTAACCTGAGCTAACACACAAAAATAACTTTGCAGATCTGTAACAGTGAATCCACATGGTGAATTAATATAGTAAATCTATAGACTCATCATCAGGATCCGCAAACAGGATTCTGATTGCCATCTGGTATTTCTCCTTCCCAACCGAGTGTTGACCACGATGAAGCTCAACATGGCAGCTAGAAGAGTGACCCTCCGCTGAGGAATCTCAATTGGAGGGATGATAGAAACATACAGCAAAGAGACGCCCTAGAAGTAATCTGGCTTAATGCCTTTGGTTGAGCTGTTTAAAAAACATTTCACATAAAGTAATGTTCTTATTGCAATCAGTCTGACAGCAGTTCGTGATTATTTCCCCAAGGAAACCACTAGCTTTTGTCATCTCTTTCAATTATCATTTGTCTTAATTCTCTAGCGCACACATCAACATTTGTCCTTCCAAACATCCTGCCGACAGAATTCTCTGAGCACCTTAAAACACCAATGGCTGGTGTTTAATAGAACAAGGCAAAAACAAAACAAAACCAAAAACCTTTTTCTTTTTAAAGAATTTTATCCCCAAACAATTCCCTAAATGGCAGCACACACTGGTACCCAGTGCTACCCCACCCCCACTCCCAGGAGATGGAAACATGGGTAAATAAACAGTTTCAGAAGAAGGGGTGTGCCTGTACTGTCATTCAGGGCTGGTGTGTCTTGTACCTGGGCTAAAATGTCAAATGGAGCACACACAATGAGCTGCCACGGAGAAGTAGCCATCTTTTTGAGCCACTGCAGCGACGAGGGCCCCTCTACTCCTTTGCAGTCCATGGTCCTGCCCTTGAACCACCATGCCACTCACACAGAGCAGCCCCACCCCAGCATGAACAGGGGACTCAGGGAAGACAGGGCTCCCAACTTCAGAGGGAAAGAAGCATCCCCCACTCTATTTGTGAAGGCTTTTTATCTGGCACTTTCTCCAGGCAACGTGCATTGAAAAATGAGCTGGCTTCCTCTAGCATGTTTTGAGTGCAGAGAAAAAAATTTCCAAAAATTAAGATTAAGGACAGCAGAAGAAATATACTGCTAACTCATGTTGTTCTGCGGCTATTTTGCAGACATCTAAGATTCTGCATCCCACAGGGTTAAAAAAAAAAGGATCACGGCGTCAGTCCAAGCCAGTGCACACAGATAATAGACCTGGCTCAAAAAGACCACAACAAGCTTAACGGTGCTTTTAGATATTTTTATAATTTATGATTTCACCATTAAAATTGTTTCTTGGAAAAAAAAATGATTCTTTCAAGCCAAAGAAACTGAATTCCAAGATTTTACTATGAAAAGATAACACAAGAAGCAAAGCGATGCTTTAAAATACTCTTACCTACCAGCCTACACTTAGGCACATAATAGGAATGCCTTAATTCAAGGCTACAAGCCCCAAGCAAAACTGGCTGCATTAAAAAAAAAAAAATTATTAAGAAAAGCAGACCCACCCATGACCCAGAAAGAGAGCCTTCGATTCTGCCTGGTGCAAAAGCTTTCCTTGTCTTGAAATCTGGAATAACAACTTCCTTCTTCACAAGCAGTTTTCTCCCACATTCGTGAATGACCTCATGGGGCCCCCATAGGAATTATTAAACAAGGACCATACCACCATTTTTAAACATATTTGTGTAAAATATAAGTATAAAATAAACCAAAGGAAGGCTTCTAATAATGGTCCATTCCTTTGCTTCAATGCAACAGTTCTTTAGGGACGAAATTATGGGATGAGTAATTTAAATGGTCAGTTTCCTTTTTGTGCTGATAGTTGGTAGACTATAGTTGGTAGATAGTTTGGGATCTTTTTCTAAAAGTTTCAATACTCCCAAAATACACATTCCCCACAGAGAGTAAGTTCCTGACAGGTTTTAGAACCAACAACTTTCTGTTGGGAAAATTGGCAAACAACTGATTCTGGGCCTGACAGACGAGCCCCTGGAAAGAACAGGGTTTTGAGTCCTTGAGTCAAACTCAACAACCCATTGAGCATGCGTCGATGCGCTGCTGTTGGGGAAGTCTACGCTTTCTCCAAGAAACCCAAAAGAAGCAAAACATATTTATTTTGCAATTGTGTGCTAATTAGGAGTATGTTAGTGGGCAGGAAACAATGATTGAGGAAAATTGTTTCCTCCTTTTTAGAAGGAGAAGGGGGCGGTGGGAGTCATAGGGTTGGGGAGGGAGAGGCACAAAACAGTGCCCAGGCAGAACCCGGGTCCAGGTGCTGCTTAAAGTACGTAAGCTTCCGTCACTCCCTTTCCGTCATGCCCGCAGATCATCACGGCGTTTAGGACTCTGCCTGAGTGTGCAGGGCACTGCGTGTCTCTGGGTGGCAGCTCACACACCTTCCCCTCAGCACATTTGTGAGCCTTTTTCTCACACTTGGCCCTGCTCCAGAAAGAGCGGGGGTCAGTTGCACGTTATGGTGACATTGAAAATTCAGGTACTCCATGCAAAATTTCATTTAAAAAAAGAATCTCATTTTCAGTGCCAGATAAAGATGAGTAAGCATACCTCCACCCTGTGTCCTATACCGAATGCAGCAATAAAACATGGCCGGAATGCACGGAGCAGTGATTTGAGGAATCTGCAAGGTAAATACTGGCAGGCAGACTGGAGGAGAAGACCGGAACTGAAAGCGCCACAGGACCCTGTGGTGAGGCCACCATGGCTTTTTTTTCAGGGGTCCTCTCTCCTGGCCCCTACTCAAGATGGCCGCACACTGGAAGAGGGTATTGGCACAGACCGAGAGCGTCAGCAGAAGCCCCCTCGTTCAGGCTTCAGCAGGGAAGGGGTCTCCTAATGCTCAGAGAGAGTGGGGGAAATTCCCCATGTTTTCCTGTCTTTTATCTTCCATTCTGCCATTCTAGCATCCCACCTCCTGGGCGATCCCACTGCAGTGGTAGAAGCCAAGCCGAGGGCTACAGGCACCTAAAACTCTGAGGAAAGGGAAGCTTACTTGATCTGTGGCTATGACCCTAAGAGGATGGGGTCCGCCCCCAGTATTTTCTCTCGTTCTCCCACACCTTGGCCTTGGACTCAGGCACAGTCACCAGAAGTAGGCAGCAAAGCACGGGCAGAGCAGAGGTTCAGAAACCAGGGGGAACTGGATAATACTGAGGAAATCGTGGAAAAGGAAAGCCGCCCCATACAGTGGGTTTATAAAGTCCTGGGCTCATTACTGAACTGTGGGAGCATGGACTGGACCCTAGTTAACATATCAAAGGCTTTGGGAACCAAGGTGACAGACTTTTACAGGGTCCCAGACTGGACACTGGGTGGCATGCCTGGGGGACAGATCAGGGGGAAAAAAAAATCAGAAAGGCTTTGAAAACAGGACTGATACTGAAATCACAATCCCCAGAAGGCTAGCTGAAATGTGAGGACTGAATCCAACCAGACTGTCTGTGAAAACAAATATATCAACCTTATCTATAGTATTTAAACATGACTCAGTGTCTCATAATATAATATACAAAATGTCCACGGTATTAGCCAAAACTACTCAGCATATGAAGAATCAGGAACATCCCAATTGGCATGCAGAAAAGACAATCAACAGATGCCAATGAAGGCATAAGATAGATGTTGGAATTATTTGACAAAAACTTAAAAGCAACTATTATAGAAATACTCCAAGAAGTAAGAACACACATCTTGAAACCAGTGGGAAAAAAAGAAAGTCTCAGCAAAGAAATAGGAGCTAGAAAGAGCCAAAAGGACTTTTTAGAACCAAAAAATGCATAACCCAAACAACAATCTCAGTGGATGGACTCAGCAGCAGAATGGATTGGACACAAGAAACAGCCAGTGAGCTTGAAGACAGATCTATAGAGAGTATCCAATCTGGACAACAGAGAGAAAAAAAAATGATTTGGGGGGGAAAAAAGTGAAAAGAGCCTCAGGGACCTGTGAGGCAATATCAAGAGGTCTAAATTTCAGTCAGTCATTGGAATGCCAGAGAAGGAAGAGAAAGAATGCAGTGCAGGGGAAAAATAAATATATATATTTCATATTTATATATTTTATATAAATATATAATAATTTTATAATTTTATACATTATATATTTATATATTTTATATAAATATTATATTATAAATTTCATATATTTTACATATTTTATATAGAGAGATACATATATATAAATATACAATGCCTGAAGAAGCCCAAATTTGACAACAGTTATAAACCTAAAGATTTAAGAAGCTCAGCAACCCCAAACAGACTCAAAGAAATCCACACCCAGACACATGGTACTCAAACTATTCAAAAGTAAGCACAACAAAAGCTGAGTCTATTAATCTTGGGATGGCCTCAGTAGGGGGCCAGGGTCCGAAGAGCAAGGTGGGAAGAGCAGGGCCCATCCCACAGGGGCCTCTCACCAGGAGGTCCCCTCCCTGTGAAGGCCCAGGCCCAGCTCTCCAACTCCATCTGCTAAATGCCTCTACGGCAGACAGCACACAGGCTGAAACCCAAACCCAGAGCAGCATTTTGAATCCTTTGCTCATCAATCTGCTGCCTCCGCCCCATCACGCAGAGTGTGGGCTGGAAGGCAAGGGAACCAGAAATCAAATCAACTTTGACAGGAAAAAATGCACTATAATTCAAGCAGGCCTGGGTAACTTTTAGGAAGGAATTAAGGACAAGAAAGAATAGATGCTCAGCTCTAGATTTAATCTCTAAGTTATCCCGGTAAGTTGGAACGAAATGCTGAACAAAATTTGAGCTGGGTTTTGTTCTTCGACTGACATCTTTAAATTCCCAACGTTTTCTGTGTATGTCAAAATAGTTCAAGTCTGCGTGAGATTGAAACACACCAGGGAATGGCTACAAGAATAAAACATGATGTATTTGAGGGTTTGTATCATAGACATAGAAAGAGAAGCCGAATTCCTGGATAGATCCAGTGCAAATGTGAAGGTTCTCGTTTGTTTTCATGATGTCGAAACTGTACAGCATCTGCAGACATCGTAGGAACTCAAATGTCAAATCATGTTTCTCACTGTGGTAGCACATCAACCAGGAAAGGAGGAAGGAGTTTCATTTGTTTTATAAAAGTAATATTATGTAAATTTGCCTAAGAAAACAAACAGGAGCTTAGAAACAACATGAATCGCATTTTTTAAAGGATTCTCTCTTTCACTTTCTCTCTCTCACACACACACATACACACGCATGCACATGTCCACATATTTGCACACCCTACTCAAAACATATAGGGGACCCAGACTTTCTGGAATTCAAAATCCTAGAAGCTTAACATCATCTGAATCAACATCAATCGGCTAAGAGTTCATGGACTTACTCCAGTTAGAACACTCCAGTTAGTTAACATCTCCCTCAAACATTTACCAGCTCCTGAACCATCAGCCTCAGGGTGGAAGGTCTGCAGCACCCCTATAAAACCATTTCAAGGATCCTTGGATACTGAGTAGCTGCCGAAGCCAAAGGAGAAGTGGGGTTAGCAGAGGTTGGGGGAGGGGGGACAGGAAAACCACTGGGATGGAGGGACAAGAATTGAGAAGAGGGGGAATGGGGTATGGGAAGAAAGAGGGGGTGCTCCCCCAATCCTTGCACAGCTGTCTCCATCCTCCCCACAAGGCCACCCAGAATCTGAGTCGTCCATAAGGGGCGCCCACGGCCTCTTTGGTGACTCAGCTCCATCAGTCCTCAAACCACGGTTCTCCCGTGGGCTCCCTCACTGTGATCACGAAACTGCCAATCACAGCTATACAGATGTGCCGTTAGCCTCTGAGGCTCTGAGGCACAATGTTGAGCAGAAAGTCTGTCAATGGTAAAGCTCAGTGTTGCTCAACAATTTTACAGCAAAAGTGTTTTAGTTCTGGAGTCTAAACAAGATGTGATTTTCATTACCCAAGAGAATTAAAATGCGTCACCGAGAGTCACCAAGTGCAGGGAAACAGGGACCATAGCAGAAAGAATGCATCCCAGAGGCCACACCCCGAGCAGCTAAATCCCAGAGCACAGCACCCGCAGCCACCCGAAAGGCTGCCACGTGGAACAGCAGCCACATGTGGCACAGCGCATAGGTGGGGGGCAAGACCTTCCCTGAAAATCAATGGTAGACACGGGTTGGTGCTTGAAGAGTCTCCTTTGAGAAAGGACATAAACAAGCAAGACATAAGGTGCTCCTGCCATGAGTAGGACAGCCTAGGGTGGGTAGAAGGAAAAGAGCACAGCGGAGTCCAGGACTCCAGCCAAACCACCCACCATTTACCACATGGTTCAAGGGCATCATCGGGTTCCTGATGAGGCTACCACACCCCATTGAATATAAGCCATCAGTTGCACACAATTACATATGTATGCATGCGTATGTGTGTGTATGTCTCAGTTTTGAGTATATTTTAATTCATTATTAACTCTTCCATCACTTTTGTCTTTTCCATATTGCCGGTCTGTGGCCCTTTTGATTGTGATATAGTCTGAGGTAGCCTGAGTGAATCCTACTGACAATTAGAGAGAGGACTCCAGTTCTGAGACATTCCTCTCATGATTCTATATTTATAGAACATTCTTCTGTCCGAATGCACTGTAAGTTATAGTGCCTGACAAGTAGAAGCATCCCAATAAATGTTTCTCTGTCATCGGTGGGAGGCTGCCAGCAGTAAAAAACAAGGCAGAGTCAGTTCGCCAGACAACTCTGGAACCCAAAGCACTTAAGCTTCAAACCTAAATGGGAGGGAAGATCTACAATCTTTATCACTAAGTGGCCCTTTTCACGAAAATGAAGAATTGCTAAAAGAGGCAGAACTTTTCAGAGGCCAATTATTATTGGGTTTGCCACCGTGGAACTCTCTGGACTCAGAGCTCGCTGGTGAATGAGAGTGTGAATCCCTGAGTTTAGAAAGTGGCAGCCAACCTTGGCCCAGTTCCCTTTTTCCCACTTCAGACTGGAAATAACAAGAGTAAAGGGGACAAATTGTGCAAATAAATATAATAGATCTAAGCTGATGAAAATTTTGACCATATTTCCTAATGGTATGAGAAAAACAGGACTAGTGGTCCTTAGAGTAAAGAAAAATGAACAAACATCCTGAAAGAGCTTATAAATAAACACGTTACAGAATCCAGAAGACAGAAACTCTTCTAGCTTTAAATTTTACTTGTTTCATACTTGTAGAGGATCACTGTATTCAAAGAGAACTTAAAGATGAGCTAGAATAACTCCTTTATATTATAATTGAAAAAAATGCAGCTTGGAGAGATGAAATGGCATAGCAACGTCATGTAGGTAGGCAGAGGTGGGCTGACCCAGAGCTAGGCCTCTAGGCTACTAGTCTGATACTTGCTCTGCTACTCCGTGCTGCCTCCATCCTGGGCCTCAGAGTGTTCTCTTCCCCATACCTAGTTTTCCTGCTAAAATAGACATATATGATTTTAATCCACTGAAATTGTGAGGATATTTGTTACTGCAGCATAACCTATCCTGTCTTGACTGATACAGGAACCTAAAAGGTGCTGGGCAAAAGATGGTCGTCCTTGTTATGTACCCATCCCCACTGAACCCTCCCAATGCCCACAACATCAGAGATCGACAGGTAAGCTGGAACACACCGTCAGTTTCTGGGCACTCTCAGGGAAATAAGGGAAGAAGTGGAATCAGAGACAATTCACTGCCAGGACTCCAGGAAGTTAGGAGGTGCTCAGATAAAGACCATAAGGACCTTCTTAGGCTCTCATAGGACCTTCTAGGATTACAAAACAAATCTGGTCTGTTCCCTAAACGCCTCCTGTCATGACATACCTTTTTTCTCCTACCCACAGTTCTTTCCTTTATTCACTAGTCAGTTCAAATTTCACTTATTTAGTCCCACATACTTCCCCTCAAATTTCCTAACCACTCAAGATTTTACTATGTGCAAAAATAAACTAGGCAAAAGAGGTTCTTCAACAATCGTTGCTTGTACTTCTCATTTTATACTTCATCAAATGTTTGGTATAATCAGTTTCAAGTATGTTGGTCTTGTTTCTCTAATCGGACTACAAACCTGTGAGAACACCATGTGTTTTACTTCTTTTACAATCCCCCACAGAAATGATTCCAAGGCATATTTTTACATTGATTTAAATGCCAAGGAGGGAAGAACATGATATGATTCTTGGGATTGAAGACAATTTTTTTTATTACTTTGGATGAAAGTAGGGAAATTCACTAGGTGGTCTTTATAGTAATACTTTAATCCAGTTAAATATACATACTATTTATTTAGATGAAAATTAGTTATTATCATTCTTAAGTGAGTTTTAAGATTTTATTTATTTATTACAGAGAGAGCATGAGTGGGATGGAGGGGCAGAAGGGAGAAGGAGAAGCAGAGTGAGTCCCTGCTGAGCAGGAAGCCTGAAGTGGGGCTTAATCCAAGGACCTGAGACCATGATTTGAGCCAAAGGCAGCTGCTTAACCAGCTGAACCACCAGGCATCCCAACCTTAAATGTCTGATAGATAAAAAGGGTAATAACTATTTACATCCAGTTATAAAATTTAAACTAAACCCGTACATACTCTATATCTTGAAATCATCAAGTCAGGTTTTATCCAAACCTATTTAAGGAACACATAGAGCTTTTCTACTATATTGAAAGTCTGGTTTCATAATTCCAAAGACCGTTGGCATGTAACCTTGAAACTATAAATACTTGCTACTGTAAATTAGATTTGTTAAATGCAGAACAATTAACTGGTTGTGTCAAGGTGAAAATTCTGTTTGTTGTGAGAGGCTGATCCCACAAAGCCCTGCAGGGATGCACCTTCTGGTGCTGAACAGCCCTGATCTGGTTCCCAACGACTGTGCTGTGGAGATTCTCTTAAAGGTAAATAAATGCATTCCTCCTTATCGGAATGTGTTTTACAGATAAAGTAACTTCAACATACTCTAAAACATGGTGCACGGTTTTTATGTCCTTCAATATATATTAGAGCAGAAGCACTCTTAACCTCTCTACAGGCAACCTGCCAGATCAGCTGACCCTTAGCACCTTCTCTTCCCATGTTCTCCTACTGCTCCTAGTTTAGTACTATTTTCACCAGGAGTCATCTGGTTTGTTGCCAAACCAGTTTCTAGCACTTGTACAGAATGACTGAAATTCTATAATTTAATTAAAATTGAGGTAAACTAGGGCACCTGGGTGGCTTAGTTGGTTAAGTGACTGCCTTCGGCTCAGGTCATGATTCCGGAGACCCGGGATCGGGTCCCACATCCAGCTCCCTGTTCAGCAGGAAGCCTGCTTCTCCCTCTCTCACTCCCCCTGCTTGTGTTCCCTCTCTAGCTATGTTCTCTCTGCCAAATAAATAAATAAAATGTTTTAAAATAAATAAAATAAAATGGAGGTAAACTGATGAAATCTGTGCATAGAAAGAAAACCAAGTCAGTAAAAGTTAGGTGCTATTTTTAAATGCTGCTGCATGACATCCAAGCAAAGTAACTGTGAGATAGAAAAATAAAATCACTGAATTCTAAAGGTGTTCTGCACATAGGTCGCTTCACAAGTAGTAAGCTCTTGCTCTACTTTGAAGAAACCAGAATTGGAAATGAGTGATGCAGTTGAGGAGGGTTTTTTGAAAAAAAGACCAGAACTCCAGCCAGGGGCCATACTCACATCAAAAGACTGGCAAACAAAGGCACATGTAGGTTTTGAGTTAAAATGGATTATGTGTATACTTTTTGTTAATCACTGTTTTAACTACCTTCTACCTAACTGACCAATGACTGCAACCGGTGACTTTCCATTGGAAGCTTCTAATCCTCTTGCCAATTAAATGGTTGTAGAGATTCTACAAGTGCACAGAGACAGTAGCCCGTTCTTAATCAACTTAGAAAGATATTAGACTAATGTCGGTGTGCAGCTGGAAAAATACAAACATAGAGTAAGACTGTGGCTAAGACTGGAAGAGATGACCATAACTTCCATCATGTTTGCTTCTCAAGAAGCTATGAAGTTGTCTGCCTTTAAAAACATTTTCTTTTAACATTCAACATTTTTATGACATTAAACAGTTATTCAAATGAAGTAACATAAAAATCCATAGCAGGGAGGAACCACTGGATACTATCACGAAAACAAAACATGGCTCCTCTCCAACGTACAGCTTAAGGAGAGCAGGGAGGGCCGAACTGGCCATCAGGAGGATTGTATACCTCGGTACCGCATCTCCCATCAGGCCAGGCCTGGCGTGGCCCTGACTCTACCAGGTGTTGGACTGGACTCAGGGCTCCATTACCTGAGGGCTCAGCCCAGCCAGCAACAGGCTGACCCCAGGGGACAAAAGCCCATCACACTAGGGCAGCTCTCAGTTCACGGTAAACACTAGTTTACCAAAGCTTCTACACCACGGTTAGCAATCAGCCATTCCAGTCATAATGGACAAGTCCTTCCCTGGTACTCACACCCCTCTGAGGGAGGGGGTCCTTCACGGGATGCCTGGCGGAGGTGAGGCAGAGGCATCTGTCTTCTGCAGATGCCTATGACTGGTTCTGATCCACTCCCAGATTAAGAATTTAGGGCTTCACGAGGCCTGCGCTCCCCCGGAAATCACCCACAAACAAATGTGTACGCAAACAGATGCTAACTATTCTAGAACACCTGTCCGTAGCTTCCATCAAATTTTGAAACTCCTGTCTACAC
The DNA here is from genome assembly GCA_004023965.1 of Spilogale gracilis. Lineage (NCBI taxonomy): Eukaryota > Metazoa > Chordata > Mammalia > Carnivora > Mephitidae > Spilogale > Spilogale gracilis. The sequence continues at coordinate 26,002 of PITA01017654.1, read as the reverse complement.
AGTCCACAGGAAATCTGGGAAGAAGCTGAACATAAGAATTCCCCGCACAGAGCCTCCCTGTTTGTTGCATGCCTCTTTCTCTAATTTTTTTTCCCAACAAACTCCAATCTGTTCCTATTTCTCCACTTCTATTTTTAAATTGAAAAATTGTGGTTTCAAAATAACTATAATCTAAAAGCCCCTCAAATAAAAGACACAGAAAATTAAAATTTCCAACCTCCCTTATCCACTTCTCCCATTCCTATATTCCTATTGAGTTGATGACTCGACCAAACCTATGTGTCTTTATTTATTCGCATCCTTGCTTGCCTATATTTTTTAAATAACCAAATTATAAATAGAGATAGTACTCTTTTTTTACTGTTCCTTGTCTCATCTCACCATAACAAGGAAGGATACAATGTTGTGTGTGTTAAACAGACTTCCATCTATACTAGTGGTTTGGTTTTATAAATAAGAACATCCCCTGTCCAGGAATAAGGCCCAGGCATTCAGATTTTCCAAAACAATTCTCTGTATCCAGGGTACCCAAATGAAGTCAAACACTTAGGTTTCAAATGTGGGGTAGCTGTCTGCTCCTGACTTAGGTTAATGTCTTCTTACTACACATTAGGTAAATAAGCCATTTTTTTTTTACTACTTATGTACAAAATGAATATTCACTATTAAAAAGAACATTCCCTCTCATAATTATACAATCAGTTCAAATGTGTTCTTAAGCAATGTAAGGCATGCTTGAAATTCCAACCTGACAAAATAGCTAAAATTAGCTTTAAAATATATTATTTGACTTGGAAATGATCTAAGAAGCCTTAATATCAAACCTAAAATCTAAAGTAATCAACATTTTTTCCAGAGATCCAGATTTCAGCATGAATTCTGGCAGAGTAGAGTAGAAACGATATTACATCTGACCTTAGCCAACCTGGGTTACAATCTCTATTTACCTTGAACCAAGTATTTAACAGAGTCCCTCTTGGCAGAATGGAAATAACAACCATCTCATTCATGAGTCTGTTATGAGAACCATTTAGTATAATGACACAGCAAGCTTTTGTAAGCTTGGGAAGAGTTTGTTTAAAAGTACAGTATTGGGGGTACCTGGTTGGCTCAGTCCATAGAGCATATGACTCTTGATCGCAGGATCATGAGTTCAAGCCCCACACTGGGTGTGGAGTGTACTTAAAGTAAAATAAAATAATTTTTTAAGTATGCTATCAATAAGAGTGCTGTTCCAAATGCCCTAGGAAAGCCAACACATGGATTCCACATTTCTGCTAAAACACACCCATCCCCATTAAAGAGCACCATCAGGTGGGGGTTCCAATAGTCTCCCACAGTAAATGTATCTTTATCTAAAGAGAGAAAAGCATGTAGTTTCACACTGGTCATAAAGTGCATGGACTTCTGGGCATTATTTTTAGCTGAGATATAACTCACATACTATTAGAATTGCCATCTTAAACAATTAAGTTTTTTTTAATATATATACACAGATTGTGCAACCCATCACCACTATTTAATTCCAAAATATTTTCATCCCATCAAAAAGAAACCCCATTCCCAGGAGCAGTCATTTGCCATCTCTCCCCCCAGCCTCTGACAACTACTAATCTATTTCCAGTCCCTATAAATCTGCCCCCTCTGGTTATTCCATTAAAATGGAGTGATGTAATAGGTCACATTTTGCGACTGTTTTCTTTCACTTAGCATAATGTTTTCAAAGTTCATCCACGCTGTAGAATGTATCAGAAATTCTTTCTTTTTTATATTATACAATAACATAAATAATATTTCATCATATGGATATACCACATTGTGTTATGTATTCATCAGTTGGTGGACATTTGGGTTGCTTCCCACTTCTGGCTATTCTGAATAATGCTGCTATAAACATTTGTGTACGAGTTTTGTGTGTTTTCAGTTCTCTGGGGTATATACCAAAGAATGCAACCACTGGGTTATTTCCAGGAATTCTTGAACCCTACTGTTCATGGCAGCAGCTGTGGGTGAACTTATTTCCATGGCAGACAGAAGGCAATAGAGTTCACCAGATCCCAAAAGTCACAGGAGGAACTGAAGACATGCATGAAGGAAAGAGGAGGTTCTGCAAGAAGCAATACCTTGCTGCTCCCCAAACCCCCTAATAATGTGCTTCCCCGTGCCATTAAAAAAAGCAGTAGCCATAGTTAAGCTGAGGGGATCAACACTGGACCAAAGCTGGCACGATTCTCCTATTAATAAGAAGAACCAACATGTAATGAGTGCTTGCTACATCCAAGACCCTGTGCTGAGCACATAATATGGATTGCGTAACAGTCGAGAGGATGGAGAAACATGATTTTCTAAAACAAATGCTGATTGCATCCGATGGTGCCTTCCTACCAGAGCAGCATAATTCATCTCTAGGCCAGGCTTGGAAGGAGAGAGGAAAACAGAAGAACATAAATTGCCTGAGTAAGAAAGTGACATGTATCTGGAATTTGTTTGCTGGGAGCTCAAGAGAGTAGAGAGGGCAGTGGGGGCTTAAAGCCTTGAAAACGGAAGAAAGGAATTGAAGTCTAGAGAAGAGAAGGCAGGCTCAATGGTGCATGAAGAAAATATAGCCGGTAGGAAATCCTCAATGGCCAAGACCACTTTACATAATCAATTTCAAGTTGATTTCTGTTTTGAGCTGCATCGGTACCTCCCCCCTGTTACTCTGAGACCTTCAGCAAGGCTTCTGTTGGTGTCACGCTGGGGGAGGAAAGAAGTGGGCAGGACAGAGTAGAGAGCAGAAAGCTGTGGCCTCAGGTGGGGCACTGAGCAGGAATTCAGAACGACTGACAAGCAAACGTTAGGCATCAGATGTTACCAGAACGCTGGAGGGCGGGGAAAGTACTGGCCCTTGCATAGCATGTGCCTCAAGCCATCTTAAGTATGAAGGGCCTGGACCCCAGAAACTGGAAAACATGGGGTCAGCTACTGTCATAATACAGCCTGCCCCCCAAAATAGACTTGTGTTAGAAAAGGTGGGTCACCGGCAGTAGTAAACAAACACCAAGACTTAACTCACTTTAACGTTCACTGTACGGCAATGGTCTTAAAACAAAGACTCTGAAGACTTTACGATGACATTCCTGTGAATGGGCAGAGAGGACCAAAGCTTTTTCCTCAGTGTCCCTGTTGGAAGGCAAGGGCCATGCTTCTCATGAAGTTCAGTGGTCACCCCATGTGGAGGTCATAGTTAAGTGGTCCTGAGCCCACCCCCGCAGCAGAGGGGGGCAAAGGTTTGTCTGCGACAAGTCAGATGGTAGATACTTTAGACCGTGAGCCAAGAAGCAAAATCAGGGATATTATGTACCTACATAACAACAGAAAAGACAAATTTCCACAGCATTTTTAATTGATGAAACTCAAAATAGAACAGTTGTGCACCATTTTTTATCAAACAGATGTACTAATGAAAAGAATGGAATTTTTTTTTTTTTGATAGCTTTTTTGCTTCACTGGGGTTTAAATCCTAACATCAAGTCAGGTGCAAATGTTCACGTATAAAAACCTCTCTTAGCTCATGGGCCATACAAAAACAGATGCAGGCTGGATACAGCTCGTGACCTCTGTTCTGTCGTCACTAACGTCTGAAGCAAAGTCAGTGCTGGGTGCTCTGTTCCAAGTCTGCAGTGGAATACCCTGATTCAGAAAGATTCTGAAAGATTCAGATGTTCCTCAAACTGAGGTCTACCACTGCAATGATTAAAATAAGCATCCTTTCAACTGGTACTTACTGAGCACCCTTCTGTGTGCTGGTACACTCGGAGTCATGGTGGGCACGGTGCTGAACCAGACAGATGGGGCCCCACCTTCACAGGAATGAAACTGCAAACAGGAGTTAAAGAAAGAAGGGCACCTGCCTGGCTCAGTGGGTAGAGCCTACAACTATTGACCTCAGGGTTCGTGAGTTCAGGCCCCACGTTAGGTGTAGAGATTACTTAAAATTTTTTTTAAATCTTAAAAAAACAAAAAGAATAGGAGAAAGAAAAAATTGTCTGCAAGTGGGAGTGCCACGGGGAAAGTAATAGAAGACCTTACAAAAGAAACTGAAATAGGATGTGCTGGGTAGAAATCCTTTTAGTAAGGAGTTCCTTTTGCTCAACATTCTCATCAATCCTTGTTTTATCAGATGTTTTGCATTTTTTCTGACATACTGGGGGTGAAATAGAATCTCAGTGTGTTTTGATCTGCTTCCCCTGTTTGTTGGTAGGACTGATCTTTCTGTACACTCACGCTGTTCTCTATCCCCCATATACACATATATGGTATTTCAGGTTTCCTTTGCAGTTAATTCCTGGTTAATTCCCTGCTTCTTTTTCTGGTCAGTTGTCTACCTTTTTTTTTCCTTACTGTGTGTGGGGGGAGGGGTTGTTTTTTGGTGGTGTTTTAAAATTTTGGATATTAATCCTTTATTGGCGACATGCATTCAAGTTCTCTCTCAGCCTATGACTTGTCTCTTTATCTTTTTGATATGCTTATAAGATTTTATTTTTATCATTTTAATAATCTACCTGATGTGAGAATTGGTTGTGAGTTACTTATCTCCGTGGATAAACAGAAAGTCATGGGTTTCAAGTTTAAACCTTCATTTCATCCCTATAGCTATGTCTTATGCAAAATTCATAAGTGTCTCTGAGCCTTGGCTTCCTCATCCACAAAATAAGGAAAATTCTCACCTCATCGGTTTGTTGTGAGAATTAAATGAAACAATATATGTCACTCTCCGAACACGGACCCCCTCTCACCCCACTTTTAAATTGTAACCGTCTTGAAGGCCTTATATTACCCATACTACCAAGGCCAATGCTTAGATTTTGCTTACTGAGTTGCTTAAATTGAGTTTATCTTTTAAATGCATGTAAGGTACCAAGCATAATGGCATGCACTTAATTGATTAAAATGCAAAGGACAGGACCAGAAAAATCATTCAGTAATTAACTCTTACGCCTCTGATTACTCTTCTGGCCTCCTCTGAACTAAAGAAATAACAGTCACAGTTAGAGGCACAGTTAATAGGAGATCTCTAAACATCCTTTTGAGTGGATGTTTAGTGAAGTTTCAAAAGCTTGGAAACATTTATACAGTCACATTAACACAGGCCAAAATTATTTAACAGCATGTTTTTAAAAGATATCTGTGGTCAGCTTTGAAGGGAAAAAATCATGAACTTATCGTGAACAGGTAAGCCTTCACAATTTCATAATAAATGAGCTATATTGGGAATACATTTATAATAAAAATTCTAACAAAAACTTATCTGTTACTGCAAATTTTTATTTAAGATTTTTTTTTAAGATTTTATTTATTTATTTGACAGACAGAAACACAGCCAGAGAAGGAACACAGCAGAGGGACTGAGAGAGGGAGAAGCAGGCTTCCCGCTGAGCAGGAAGCCCAATGTGGGGCTCGATCCCAGGTCTCCAGGATCCGAAAGCAGTCACTTAACCAACTGAGCGACCCAGGTGCCCCTTTAAGATTTTAAAAATATATTATATATTATATATTAATTATATATATTATATATAGCTGAACATATTACATAGGTTTTAAATTTCAAGAATATTGCTATAAACTTCCCTTTTAGAACTGCTTTTGCTGTCCCGAAGATTTTGAACCATTATGTTTTCATTTTCTTTTGTTTCTACGTAACTTTTTATTTCTTCTTTGATTTCTTGGTTTATCCATTTGCTGTTTAGTAGCATGTTTAACCTCCATGTATTTGTGGTCTTGCCAGATTTTTTCTCATGGTTGACTTCTGGTTTCATAGTGTTAAGATCAGAAAATATGCATGGTATGACTTCAATCTTTTTTAATTTGTTGAGACTTGTATTGTGGCCTAATGTGTGATCTATTCTGGAGAATGTTCCATGTGCACTTGAAAAGAATTGTATTCTCTGTTTTAGGATGGAATGTTCTGAATATATCCCTTAAATCCACCTGGTCCAGTGTGTCATTCAAATCCAGTTTCTTTGTCTATTTTCTGTTCTGATCATCTGTGTATTGATTTAAGAGGGGTGCTAAAGTCCCCTACTACTGTTGTATTATTGTTGATTAGTTCCTTTGGTTTTTAACTGTTGTTTTATGTATATGGGTGCTTCCATGTTTGGTACATAAATATTTACAATTGTTTTATCTTGTTGGATTTTTCTCCCTTATTATTATATAATATCCTTCTTTGTCTCTTGTGACAGTCTTTGTTTCAAAGTCTATTTTGTCCAGTATAGTATTGCTACCATGGTTTCTTTTAACATCCCTTTGCATGATAAATGTTTCTCCATCCCTCACTTTCAATCCACAGAAAAATCTCAAATAATCAGCCTAACCTTACACCTTTAAAGGAGCTAGAGAAAGAAGAACAAACAAAACTCAAAGCCAGCAGAAGAAAAGAAATAATAAAGATTACAGCAGAGGGGTGCCTGGGTGGCTCAGTTGGTTGGGCGACTGCTTTCGGCTCAGGTCATGATCCTGGAAACCTGGGATCGAGTCCCACATCGGGATTCCTGCTCAGCAGGAAGCCTGCTTCTCCCTCTCTCAGTCCCTCTGGTTCTGTTCCCTCTCTCGCTGTGTTTCTCTCTGTCAAATAAATAAATAAAATCTTAAAAAAAAAAAAAAGATTAGAGGAGAAATAAATGGTCTAGAATCTAAAAAAAAAAAGCAAACAAAAACCAGTAAAACATATCAATGAAACCAGAAATGGTTCTTTGAAAAGCTCAACAAAACTGAGAAACCCCTCATCAGACTCATCAAGAAAAAAAAAAGAGAGAGAGAGGACTCAAATAAATAAAATCACTAATGAAGGAGGAGAAAGAGCAGCCAACATCACAGAAATACAAATGATTACAAGAGATTATTTTGAAAAATTATATACCAACAAATTGTACAACCTAGAAGAAATGGATAAATTCCTAGAAACATAGAACCTACTAAACTCAAGCAGGAAGAAATAGAAAATTTGAACAGACCAATTACCAGCAATGAAGTTGAACCAGTAACCAAAAACTCCCAATAAACAAAAGTCTAGGACCAGACGGCTTCACGGGCAAAGTCTACCAAACATATAAAGAAAAACTAATGCCTATTCTTCCCAAATGATTCCAAAAAATATAAAAAGAAGGAAAATTTCCAAATCCATTCTATGAGGCCAGCATTACCCTGATACCAAAAACAGATAAAGACACCACACAAAAAAACAGAACTACAGGCCAATATCTCCGATGAACATACACACAAAAACCCTCAACAAAATACTAGAAACTAAATCCAACAATACATTAAAAAAGCGATTCACTATCATCAAGTGGGATTTATTCCTGGGAGGCAAGCATGGTTCACTGTTTGCAAATCAATCAATATGATATATTACATCAATAAGAGGATTTTTAAAAATAGGATCATTTCTATGGATGCAGAAAAAGCATTTGACAAAGTACAACATCCATTCATGATAAAAACCCTCAACAAAATAGGACTACAGGAAACATACCTCAATATAATTAAGGCCTTATATGAAAAATCCCATAGCAAATAGCATACTCAATGGGGACAAACTGAGAACTTTCCCCTAAGGTCAAAAACAAGACAAGGATGTCCATTCTCACTTTAATTCGACATAGTACTGGAAGTCCTACCCACAGTAATCAGATAACAAAAAGAAGTAAAAAGCATCCAAATTGGTAAGGAAGAAATAAAACTTTCACCATTTGCAGAAGATATGATACTATATATAGAAAATCCAAGACTCTCCCAAAAAAACTACTTGAACTGATAAATTCAGTAAAGTTGCAGGATACAAAATCAATGTGCCGAAATCTGTTGCGTTTCTCTACACTTAGTACTGAAGCAGCAGAAAAAGAAATTAAGAAAAAAATCCCATTTATATTCACACCACAAATAGTAAGATATCTAGGAATAAATTTAACCAAAGATAGGAAAGACCTATCCTCTGAAAAGTATAAAACACTGATGAAAGAAATTAAAGATGAGGGGCACCTGGGTGGCTCTGCTGGTTAAGTGTCTGCCTTCGGCTCAGGTCATGATCCTGGGGTCCTGGGATCAAGTCCCATATTGGGCTCTTTGCCCAACAGGGAGTCTGCCTCTTCTTCTCCTTCTGCCTCTCTCGCAGCTCATGCTCTCTCTAGCTGTCTCTCTAGCTCTCAAATAAAAAATAAAATCTAAAAACAAAGAAAGAAAGAAACTAAAGATGACACACAAAAAAATAGAAAGACCGTCCATGCTCATTAACAAATACTGTTAAAATGTCTATACCATCCAAAGGACTCTACATATTTAATATAAACTCTACCAAAATACCAACAGCATTTCTCACAGAACTAGAACAAGCAATCCTAAAATTCGCATGGAACCACAGAAGATCCCAAATAGCCAAAGCAACCTTGAAAAAGAAAAACAAAATTGGAAGTATCACAATGGTAAACTTCAAGTTATATTACAAAGCTGTCGTAATCAAATACAGTATGGTACTAACATACACCAGATAGATAGATAGATGATAGATAGATAGATAGATAGATAGATAGATAGATAGATAGATAGATAAAACAGAATAGAAAACCCAGAAATAAACCCACAGTTATATGGTCAATTGATCTTTGTCAAAGCAGGAAAGGATACACAATGGGAAAAAGACAATCTCTTCAACAAATGATGTTGGGAAAACTGAAGAGCTACATGCAAAAGAATGAAACTGGAGCATTTTCTTGCACCAACACAAAAATAAACTCAAACTGAATCAAGGCCTAAATGTGAGACCTGAAACCATAAAAATCCTAGAAGAGAACACGGGCAGCAATTTCTCTGACAACACCATAGCAACATTTTTCTAGATTGTCTCCAGAGGCAAGGGAAACAAAAGGAAAAATAAACTATTAGGACTGCATCAAAATAAAAAGTTTCTGTATGCAAAGGAAACAATCAACGAAACAAAAAGACAATGAACTGAATGGGAGAAGATTTTGCAAATGACCCAATAAACAGTTAGTATCCAAAATATATAAAGAGCTGATATGGGGCACCCAGGTGGCTTAGTCAGTTGGGTGTCTGCCTTCATCTGTCATGACACCAGGGTCCTGGGGTCGAGCCTCACATGGGGCTCCCTGCTCGGCAGAGAGTCTGCTTCTCCTTCTTCCTCTGCTCCTTTGCTCATGCTCTCTCTCTTGCTCTCTCTCTCAAATGAATAAAATTAAAAAAAAAAAAAAGAAGTTCTGATACAATTCAATGGCCAAATAAACAATCAATTTAAAATGTGCAGAAGACGTGAACAGACATTTCTCCACAGAAGACATCCAGATGGTCAACAGACACACGAAAAGATTCTCAACATCACTCATTGTACAGGAATTGCAAATCAAAACCACAATGAGGTATGACCTCACACCTGCCAGAAAGGCTAAAATCAGAAACACAAGAAACAACAAGCATTGGCAAGGACGTGGAAAAAAATGAATCTTCCTGCACTGTTGGTGGGAATGCTGGTGCAGCCGCTATGGAAAACAGTATGGAGATTCCTCAAAAAGTTAAAACTAGAATTACCCTGTGATCCAGTAATCACACTACTGGGTATTTGCCCAAAAAATGCAAAAATACTAATTCAAAGGGATACCTGTGCCCCTATGTTTATAGCAGCGTTATTTACACCAAAGTATGGAAGCTGCCCCAGTGTCCATCAGTAGATGAAAGGATGAAGAAGGTGTGGAATATATATAATGGAATATCACTCAGCCATTAAAAATAGAATGAAATCTTGACATTTGCCACAACATGGACGAAGCTACAGTGTATTACTCTGAGTGAAATAAGCCAGTCGGAGAAAGAAAAATACCATAGGATTTCACTCATATGTGGAATTTAGGAAACAAAAGAAAGAAGCAAAGAAAAAAAAAGAAAAAGAGAGAGAGACAAATCACAAAACAGACTCAATATAGAGAACAAAGTGATGGTTACCAGAGGGGAGGAAGGGGACAGGGTGGGTGAAATATGGATGATGGGGATTAAGGAGAACACCTATCCTGATGAGCACTGAGTATTACATGGAGTTGTTGAATCACTATATTGCACACCTAAAACTAATACAATATTGTATGTTAACAATACTGGAACTAAAATAAAGATGTAATAAAATAAAATTTAATTTAAAATTTCAAGAGTAAAAGAAATATTAAATATCCCAATGAATATGGGTTTTAAACCCCACAGACATTCATGTCTTTAGCTTTCTGATACCCAGGGGCCTGCTTCCCAGCCAGCAGCACGAAGCAGAACAGAGACCATCTTCATCGGCGAAACTATTCTCATAGGCTAGGTGTTTTCATCTCCTGCTCTTGTTTACTCTTCATGATTACGCTGTGGGTTAAGCACCACTACTTTTCACAGAGGAGGAAACTCCAGTTCAGACCAGGTATGCCACAACCAGTGAGTAGCAGAGCAGAATTGAAACTTCCAACGTCAAGTAGAAAAGATGAGCCCATCTCACAGGGGAGGCTGCATCATAACAAAGTGTTTTCGTGACATTTGCAAATCCACAGAAATAGGTCTCCAAGGATCTCACGTGTTCCCTTCACAAGCTTCCCCATATTCTATCCCCGAACCTGCTGGGCGATGAGGCCTCCTTCCACATGTGATCTAATCACTGTGCCCAAGGAGAAGCATTTTGTTAATTGGGATTTTTGAGAGATTTGTTGTGCTCCGCTCAAAGTAGATGAAAAATAAACTAAAAACACTTGCCATATTGTGCCCAGCAGCCAACACTATACAAGATGAGTATTGTCTCTAATTTGGGGCAGTCCTGAGAACAAGTCTTTCAACTTGCTCCAACTAAAAGTACGTGGTCTCCATGAAGATGGATTTACACATGAAGTCTGAGTCATCTCCCCAAAGGCTCATTAACGCTCAGGGCTTTATTTATTCGAAACTTGCTTTTCTTTTCCCCAGGAAAAAAAAAAAGACCTGAAGACCATGATCCCATCACTACTCTGGGCAAGGAATCTAGCATAAACAATGTCAAGGAGAAGCATTATATTTATTTAACAAACTCCAGGACTCACCCGAGCACTGTTTATACGATCTAAATCGAGTCTTGTTGTATTTCCCTGTTGTGCTACATTCAGATGTCTGCTTCAGTTTAGATCCAGGCCCCCTGAACAGAGCTTCCTGGGCTTCACTCACCAGCATCAAATGTGTACATTCAACAAGAAGTTCAAAATAGCAAACAAGAAACGGAACCTCAGCGATGCCCACTCAGACACGGGTGATGGAAGGCCTACCACACTGCGGTGGCCAAAGTGCTCTTCCAGTTCTCTGACTTCTGAGCACAGCAGGCCTCTGTCCTACTGGGTCTTTGGCCCCTGGAGTGTGAGCGGAGTGCCGGACGTGGCTTCCAGCTGGGACGTTTCCTAATGCCAGGCAAGATCCTCCAGAGCACTCAGCCCTCTGCCAAGGTGACCGGCCGGTTTCCAGAAGGGGACTGTGTGGCCATCCTGGGGTCCAGAGAGAGGATGGCGACAGTACTGGGAATCACCCCAACCCGGCCCACCAGCAATGGATACGCAGCACAAGCAAGAAACACACTTGTGTTAGTATGGGCCCTGAGATCACAGCATAGACTCACCCCTCCTGCCCAATACCCCAGGGGCCATGAGAAAGGGCTTGATGTCTCTCATGATAAGTTAGCAGATCTGTGTAATTTAGTATCTGGAGCTAAATGTTATTATCTTGTCAGGGAAAGATCTCTCGGCCCATAGTTCACTTGAACCCCAATCATCATGTTCTAAAATCTGAATTAAACAGACCGAGCAAAACTGAAGAGAGAAAATTATACTTATAACCTTCGAAACTGCCAGTTCTAATTTATTGATCTGTCAAGGTTCTTAGTTGTAAACAATAGAAACCACTCTGGCTGGTTTAAGTAGAAAAGGAACTGATTTAAGATTTATTAGCTTACAGAATCTCAAAAGCAGAAGTATCACTCTCCTCGCCAGTATAGACTACACTGGTCCACTTCTGGGCACAGACACCATGGCTCATTTCACCACACTGGGCACTGGCCACGTCCACTGGAACCTCAGCCACCATGCCGTTCTGCAGTCCTCGTGCCTCTTGCTCCTTCAAATCTCTAAGGTACCAACCAAATTCTCATGCAGGTGTATCATGAATGCACTCAAGATGCAAGGAAGAGTGACAAATTATTTTTTGGCTTTTTTTTCTTAGAAATGTGGAGAATTCCTCAAACACAGGAGGGAAATTCAAAGGTGTGGTCAAAAAAAAGAATAATAAATACCTACTAGCTATGCAGTCATGTGTCATAGGAAAAACGAAGGTCTACAGTGCTCATTTCAGTCTATAATCAGGTTCCCTGAGCCTTTCTGGTTTCTGCAGCTCTTCCTCAGATCTACTCAGGTATTCTTCCAATGAACCAGTCTTAGCAAACCTCTGTGGCTTGCAACCATGAGACTCCTAATACCGAAGTAATCGTATGTTAAAGAATCTCAAGCTTGCCAGTTGCAAACAGGGCTGTAAACAGTTAGGTGCCCTGAAGAATTTTTCCGATTTTTTTTTCAAAGTACTTTGCATTGGCAGGAAAAAAAAAATCAAACAAGGAACATAAGACTCTAACTTTGGTTTCAGAACGTTAATTGGGATAGCGGTCTGCACACTGATTACAATTACTTTCTCTACTAAAAGTCGTCACAAATAACTTTTTACTAAAAAAAATAAAAAGGAAAATATTGCATCTACAGAGATTTTGTGTGCATGTACTCAACTGATTAAAAAAATGAGAACTATGCGCAGATGTCAACTTATTGCCGAACGCTACATGAATATAAGGTTATCTATAAGAATATATCTACAGAGCTCTATCTAACCGATAAATGGATAGCTGACCAATAAAGAAACACACAGAAGCACAGATGCTAGGCATATTAAACAAACAAAACAAAACACACAAACAAAAAACCTATACTCTGTTCCTAGGTGCTCAGATTCAAGATCTCTGAACTGGACTAGTTAGAATAATAGAATAAAGTATGAGAAAAACAAAACCCTAAGGGCAAAATTGTACAATAATTATACTAAATAGTTAAGGAATGCCAAGGACTTGACTTCTTGGGGTAACATGGGGAAGCTTTCCCCTTTCTCTAAGAACGGCTTCTGGGACAGAAAGGGGACTCGTAGGCTGTTTCTGGCTTGTGGCTAGACCTGGCTGACCCAAGGTTAAGTATCTAAAGACATCAAGCTGGAGTTAAGGGAGGCGAGTCTTGTTACAGTAGCACTCTAGGGAGAAGGTCAAGGAGAGCTGGGATTTCCTGAGCAGCCCTGCCCCTTCTCTGTACAGAGTGGTCACTTTTTTCTTCCTCTAATTCAGTGAGAAATTCTCAAGTTTTCATAAATTTCTTCAGGTTTTTTAGTTTGTTTATTTGTTTTGGCTTTTCTTTGCTTAGCTAAATCACAGTCCATTCTTTCTTGTTTACAACCAAAGGAACATTACATTAACTAAGTACACTCCTCTACAGTCTTACTCTCCCCATTAAGCAACTCCAGCCTTAGGCAACTCATCTTTCTTTACTAGGAATGACTAAAAAGGACCTTTGGCTTCTGTTCCTCCAGTTTTTGTGTGCCCTGTGGCCATTGAGCTCAGCAACATAGACCACGCTTGTCACTTTTTAGGAAAAATAATTGTTAATTTTGACATCTGGCTAAGAGGTTGCCTTCAGAGATCAGACAGGTAAATGGAGAGAGCACTGAGCTGGATTCTGCTGGACACTATACATCCCATCTAGTGACCTTTTACTCATATACTTCAAACACTCTAGTGTTCAAAACAAAATTCTTCATGGGCCAAATCTACCTCCTGAGCCATCCACCGTCAACCTGTAAGGACCTATTTAGATGTCCAAGCCACCATCTTGTTGTTTACTCAGAAAAACAGCTCCAGGAAATATGGGCAGCCAGCTCCTGGAAAACAAAGGTGAGCCAGATTGGGAGAGATGCCCATCAGTTAACCCCCTTAATCTCCCAGATCCTAAGCAATGGGGATGCAAATTAAGAATGGGTGGCCAGTTCCTGGTACTTAGGACCTCCCAAATGCTCCCAAATAGGAGCTCCCAAATGCCCTCAACATCCTGGATCTTGAACAATGGAAATGCAAATTAACTCTGGGCAGCTACTGACCCTAGTCAACTGGGGAGGAGGGGGTGTTGCCCTATAAAAGCTAGCCTGAGAAATTAGGTGGGGTCATTCTCTCCTCAGAGACGACCCTGACCCGGGTCAGTGTGATTCTCGATGCTTGGCATGAAATAAAGCTTTGCTTGACCTTTGCTTTTGTATCAGCTCGTTTCTTTGACCAAGGAACCTAACAAACGCAGTTTGCTATTAGTTTTAAGTTACAGATGGTCCTACTCTGTAAGACTCCTACAATCAATTTTGTTTCAATCATTTGCACAGGGTAAAAAATGCTTCTTGCACAGCAAATTTTCCCACCCTCTCTTAGCAGAAAACTCTGGGTGGCTCAGTCGTTAAGCATCTGCCTTTGCTTCAGGTCATGATCCCAGGGTCCTCAGGGAGCCCTGCATGGGGCTCCCTGCTCCTGGGGAAGCCTGCTTCTCGGTCTCCCACTCCCCCTGCTTGCATTCTTCCTCATTGTCAAATAAATAAATACAATCTTGAAAGAGAAAGAAAGAGGCAAGGAGGGAGGGATAGAGGGAGGAAGAAGAAAGAAAACAAACTCCACATGCCTTAAGGGGACCCACGTGAGGTCTCCAGAGAACTCAAGGGCTGCTTTTTAAAAGAAGTTTATCACTGCTGGTAGATTCTTGCTTTCGTGAGTCTCATGGTAAATGAAGTAGGCTCCTGTTACTTTCTGTGAATCACAGAATAAAGAGCCAAACTCCTTGGAAGCACGAGGACTCCAAAGGTGTCATAGCACAGATGGAAAAACCCAAATGCCGACCACCCTTGACAGTCTCCAGTTTAACTACACAACTCTGATTCTCTTCACGACTAAAAGGGAAATCCGATTTGAGAAAACTGATAGGGTTTTCTTTTCCTTGGAAAATGGACTGGACAAATTGCACACAAGAACCTAAAATTGTCGAAAAACAATGGCACCTGCACTAGTAGTTCCTTTGCCAGCAGAATGCTCTCTGTGAGGAGCTGTGGGGTTCGGGAGGAGTGCAGAGGCCTATTCCCCCCATCTCAGGCACATCAAAGTTTTAATCAAAACCTCCTTTTCTTTCTGAAACCCAGCAACTGCTATTTCACACCCACAGATTGCTGGAGCTCATTCAATTACCCTCAACGACTTTGTTTAAAATGAAAATGCTTTCCCTCCTGAGGACAGAGTGAGAAGATTGATTAATGCTGTTTCCTGAAGGACAGAAATGTAGGTTCACAGCAAAAATCTAAGTAGTTGGAAACTACCTCTGAGCCATATTTACAAGCCATTCAAACCTACCTGCAAGTATTTTGTAACGAATAAGGACTTTTAAGGCAGTTGGCTAGATCTAGGAGGCATACTATGCAGCTTCTTCATCCCCCTTGATGAAAATCACAGAATTAGAAAACTAAGATGATGGGAAGTGAGGAAAAAAGACCAAATTTTTCCATATGGTTTTACAGAAAAGGAAAGAGCTTTTTTTTTTCCTGACACATTGTTCCAAAGGATCTGTAACTAACAAGCCAAACCAGCACACTGCTGGGTTCCATGGCTCTATGACTCAGACGCCACTTCTCTACCCAACATATTAAATGTCAAGTAAAACATCTCTGATAAGAGAGAAGAAATTTCTTTGGGAAGTTTGGCTCCTGTGTTGAGTGCTTCTCTTGTGCAAATGAGCCCTAGATTGCGCTGTGGTCTTTTACATGGTTTGCTATCCTCTAAGACAAACATCTACTCAGGACTGCATAAAGAAGCATGAATCAGGACGCCTGGGTGGCTCAGTGGGTTCAGCATCTGACTCCTGATTTGGGCTCAGGTCATGATCTCAGGGTTATGTGACAGAGCCCCGCCTCAGGCTCCACGCTGAGCAGGGAGTCTGCTTGACAGTCTTTCTCCCTTGCCTTCTGCCCCTGCCTCCCCCCACATTAATTAATTAATTAATTAATTAATTAATTAAATCTTGTGGGGGGGAGCATAAATCATGGAGACCATATCTTAGTCCTCAACAGACACCCTCCACAAGGAACTTTGCCCATGTGATCATAATATATGTCTAAAGCAGAAAAACCAGAAAGAAACAGGAGAAACAGGAAAAGAATTACAGGAAAATGTTTACACATGTGTGCTATGCAGATCTGGGAGCCTAAGAGCTCTGATGGAAGGCTTCTATACATACTAAAAGGCATGGGTTCCAGGGTAGTCCTAATCCAAAAAGGTAGTATTTATCCATCATGTGTCATTTGCCCCCACTTCACAATGCTCTAAGTTTACCACCTCTGCTGTGAAAGAAGATGCAATATTTAGAGTGAGTTCTTGCATGGCTGGGTGAAAGAAGGGGAGGAGGAAATAGGGAAAGAATTATAATGAGGACTACACTTCACTTCTCTTTTTTATAACAGATTATTTTCTTTAAGAGAAGCATAAACTGTGACAAAAGTGGCAATATAATTGTCGAATTTTTGTGCCTCTAACACCTGCAAAGGAAGCAGGCGGACAAGAAACCCTCGGCAACCCAATTATTTCATGTAGGTTTTCATCCACCCCAAAAGCTGTCCTCAAGATAGAACAGAACTTTTTCTCCTTCGCCAATCTGGTAGGTGCCTTCTGCAAAGTAACCAAGAACCTAGATCATGTTGTTTACCGTTATTCTCAACAAACAACATTTAAGTAAAATGAGGTCCAAGGTTTTTAGCACATAACTTTCAAACTTTCATTATATCAGTTACTTAACAGCATATGGAGCTTACATTTCACATCTTGATAGGAGGCTAAAAAAGGACCATGATTTGTCCCCAGGGAGATAAGGGATCTCAAACTCTGTTCCCAGAAGTGGGAGAACAGATTAGATAACCAGTCTTTTCAGTTTTGAGGAACGTTATAATTCAACTGAAAAAAAAAGGGAAAATGAAACAAATTCAAGATTCCTACTATCTAGGAATGTGAGGAAGTTAGAATGTATACCTTGAAAAAAAAGTAAATAAATAAAGAGATAAATGGGGGAAAGGAAATTCAAGAACAATTCTTCCTTAGGAGGCTAAAAAATTAAACAACTTAAAAAATAGCAATAAACTCAGTACTTTCTTATACATTTTTAATCAAAGACATTTAGAGTTACACATAATAGGCTGAAATAGTAAGATTCTTATATTTTTTTATGTATCAGTGTCTTAGGAGTAAGCATTTCCTAGGGGTCACTCTGGGAAATACAATCCTTTCCATCAAGCACAACTGTGGGAATAAAACATTCAATCTTAAATGGATTACCAGGTCATTGCACGGACACAGCAATTCACAAATCAGAATGCATTTCTGTTGTCATTCCCAATTGCGGAAAGATCAGCATGGAAGGAAGTAGGACAGATATGGGAGGGTTTCCAGGCGATGACCCCTGACCTGAACGTTCAAGCAGGGAAAGGGCATGAATCATGGGAAAGGAGGATGCCCTCCACCCACAAGTAAGAGAATCAGCATAAGCCAAAGGAATGGAGCTAGGTTACAACAAATAATATTGGGAAACAGCTGAGGCTAAAGCCTCGGGACAGATGACTGAACATTAAAGTGACGATTATTGAGTGCTTATAACATACCAAACTCTAGGCAGATATTTCCTCCTGGGTTTTTTTTTCTAGTTAATTTTAATAAAACGGAGCCCCAGCGTTCAGACCCAGGTGACTCATTTCTGTTAGTCACCCTCACTCCCTAGTTGATCTCTACAGTCTCATAGCTTTAGTCCCACCCATACACCGATGGCTCCCACATCTCTATCTTCAGCCTTGACATTTCCTTCAACTCCAGACTCATATTTCCAACTGCCTGTTTGACATTTCCACCTGGATATCTACAAGATATCTCAAACTCAACATGTTTAAAACCAACATCCTGATTTCTGTCCAGCCCCCACAAAACAAAAGCTGAGCAATGACAAAAACTCCTCCTCCCTCCCTCACCTTTAAAATACATCCAGAATCAGACCACTCTTCACACCTCCACCTCTACCACCACTTATAAGCCACCATCCTCTCCAGCCTGAATCACTGCAGCAGACTCCTCAAGAGAATGGACGTGAACTTCCCCTCAAGAGACCCCTCAAGAGTCTGTGCATTCCAACCCTTTCCATTTGCAGGACAGCCTCCAGTTACTGTTGTCTGAAGTGGAGACCAAGATTTAAGAGCAATTCTTGGCCAGGTGACAACAGAAACAACAGAGGCTGAGGGCGGATATGAGAGGAAAACAACAGGGAACAGTTGAAGGGACATCTGAGGACATGGAGAGAAACAAAAGAACTTGAACTTTTAAGAAATATCAAATCCTAGATCAAATGTCCCCACATGGTTAGCATTTTTTGATTCCTCAGCCAGAGTTCAAGATCTTAAGTAGTACGGCATTGGTCACATTACTAGAGGTGTAAGCCGAGTGCCTCCCTCAGCAGACTTTGAACACATTCTGTGCCCCCAGCACCTGATGCAGCATCTGGGACCTGGGAAGCCCCTGGCAAAGGTGTGCTGGCAGCATAACGTGGTGCCATGAAAAGTGCATTAGGAGCATGAAGAAGGGAATGGAAGAGAAAATTAAGACTTTACTTGGGAAGTGAGGTTTCAGAAATAAAAAAAAGTATTTGAGTTTATCCAGGAAGATAACACTGATGGCCAGGCGAGTACAGCAGTGGTATGGTGCATCAGAGGCAAGGCTTGGGGGAAAGGAAAGCAGGGGAGGAAATGGTGGGGTGTGATACCAAAAAGTAGGTTAGACTGGGAAGCTAAAGAAAGCATCAGAGTGAAAGAGTTTTCCCTCTCCCCAAGAGGTGGGTGGTGGGGGACAGGAGATGTTTAAATAAAAAAGGATGAGCCCCAGAACAGAAAGAAGTTGCCAGAGAGGTGGCAGTTAGAGTTAATGGGTAATGAGGCCCAGGCCACCTCATACCTGCAGTTCTTCTCATCCCCAAGTACCTAGTAAATGATTGAGCTCCAAAAGGAGGGTAGGAGGTCAGAGGCTTACCAACCATCCAGAGGTTACACTTGAACCACCCCCTGAGGTGTGAGCCAAGAAGTGAATGCGGTAGGAAGAGCAACACCGTCCCGTAAGACAAGCCTAGGTTTTTACTTCAGTCCTCGAGGTTCGCATTCACCGCCCATCAAGAGGAGCTGGGGCTCGGCTTCTCACCCCGAGCCAACCACCCCACCAATGTCTGCGGTGGAGCTCAAGGGAAATGAGGCTGGAGAGTGAATCTCCATTACTGCGATGAAGATAGAGTGGAAAAGCCACTCACAGTGGCTACCCTGCCCGCTTTGTCCGGGCCTCAGAGAGAAAACCAGTGGGAAGCGCGGAATATAAACAAAACCCTAACATCTTTCTTTTCCTTTCCCTGCCCATCACTTCTAACCTCCCCTCACTAAAATGTAAGCTCCTTGAGAGCAGGGCTTGGTCATTCCCGGCTCGCTACCCGCCCAGCAGAGGGCCTGGCACCCAATGGACGCTCAGATGGCGGAATACCGAAGGGACTCAGCTGGGTCCCGCTCCGTTTTATCTGGGCATTGAAGGAAGCCACCACTGGAGCCCCCAGAGAGGGCTGGGGTGAGAGCAGCGAAGACTCCTCCGAAGGTCCCAGTGAGGCCGCCTGCCGGGCCGAACCGAGGGCTCTGAACGCGTCGGGGGTAGGGATTCGGGTGTCAGGCCCAAGGCTGCACCATTTGCAACTGACCTTCCGGCGGGGACGCCCGTGCGGGGCGCAGCAGCCCGGCTCCCGCGTCCCGCTCCCGCCGCCCTCCGGAGGCGCTCGGCGCCCGCTGCGCACGTAGGTCACCTGCCTCCTGCTGGCGCCGCGGGGCGGGCCGGGCGCGGGCGGCAGGTGGGGCCCGGGCGGCCGGGGAGCCGGGCCCCGAGGGGCGCTGCGGGCCGTGGGCCGGGGCCCGGAGGGCTGCAGCTCTGCGAAGAGTCGCAGGCCGAGCAGCAGCGCGGCGCCGAGCACACACCGGCGAAGGGCGCCGCAGCTCCTGCCGGGCGGCCTCTCCCGCGCCATGGCGGGGCCCGAGCGGGGGGGGGGGAGCGCACTCAGCGACCCGCGCACCGCGCCCGGCCGGCAGCAGGGAGGTGGCCCTGCGGGCCCGAGTCGCCCACGGCGGGAACTCCCCCCGCGGGCCGGGGCGCCGGCTCGGACCCGCCTCTCTCCCCGCGGTCCAAGAAAGCCTCCTTGTAGCCTTGTCCCGCCCAGCCGAGCGCGCCCGGCCCCTGGAAGGGGCGAGGGGCGCTGGGCCCGGCGGGGACGCGTGGGAGCAGGCGGCTTGGCGGGGCAAGAACCTGAGCCCCGGGCGGGGGGGATACCCCAGGGGGCGCCCTCCACCCGGGCCTCCAGAGCCTCGCGGAGTTGGAAAGCTACATGACCAGAAAAGCGCATTCCTAACGGGGTGCCTCCTGGGTGGTACCTTCGTTTTCTAGTATTAGTATTGTTGGAGAAATACAGGAGGATAGGTGAGCTGCCAGGTTTTGCTACAAGGAACAAGTTCTGATTGTCAAGCAGTTTGTGCCATTAAGCGCAAGATAAAAATATTTCGCTCTTGGGCTAGGGTTTACAACTTCTCTCCCTCAAGAAAGAGAGGGGGAAGGAAAGAATAGCACCCGATATCGAATAATCAAATTAGAGTTATTCCATTTCTAAATTCTGCCTGAAGCCGATCCATGCTTTCTCTCTGTGTTATGAAATGTGTGGGGGTGAAGGAGAGGGAAAGAGCCAGTGAAGACATCTGACAGCAGGGAGAGAGAACAGAAGTTACCATGGCATGATGTAAATCAAATTAATTTAGCTCCAAACACACACCTCCCTGCTGTCTTGCAGAGATACAGAAGGACAAATTTATCTTTCGGCAAAATGCTCCCCAGCTGGTATTTCCATCACCACCTTGACCTTAATTAATCAGGCTGAACGCTCACAGCTTGGAGTCCGGTGTTGACTGTTCCTTTTCAATTGTTAGAATTCTTTCCCATAGCCTGCTTGAGGTTTGGGCTTGGGTTTTTGGTTTGGATTTGGGTTTGTTTTCTTTAGCTGTGGCCGCTTCTTTTTATGCTCTACAATTTTATTTTCCATACTTCTACAGGAAACTACCGGCAGACCTAGCCTCTTCCCTAACAGCCTAGAGCATGGACACAGAAACCAAATATGGAACCCCCTTCCCCTCACTCCCTGAATCTCGGGAATTTTCCTTAAGGAGCCCTCCTCTCTAAAATCTGTCTAACCTAAGAAGGACCCAATCTATTCTTTGTCACTGTGCAAAGCACTTGGGCTGTTTCTCCACATCTAACAACCCAATCTAGTCCATTCACTGGGCCACACAGTCCTCAGGCTCCTGAGTGCTTCATTATGGTTGACTTTTGTTTTCTTTCTCAGATGGATCCCTCAGGCTTTGTTTTAATGAATCCAAGCAAGTATATTTTCCCCAACCCAAATTTTTAGAGAAAGCCTCACATCCTGTGACTATTTAACGAGTTTGGGTGTCAGACTTAAACTATGTGCTGAATCAGGACTCTGCCTTTCAGAAGCTGTGAAATTTTGGACAAAGTATTTAAACTTTCTCAGCCTCCATTCTCTTGTGTGTAAATAGACCTGTAGGTCTAGTAGGATACAAAGATTGCATAAAATATTAAACATTCAGTGACCTAAATAATACCTGGTTCAGATGGTAATTACTTTTATTATTTACCATTAAAGAAAATCCTGGATGTTATCATGAAAAATGAAATTTAAGCATTGATTCCAAAGTAGATTAACATAAGAATGCATGATTTATATATATCTTATACATTGTCTAGAATTAAGAGTATCCAATAGTTGCAGAAAAAACAACCATTAAGACTCCCAATCGTACTCCTTTCCGCTATATAATGGTGTAAAACTATTTATTTTTAAGATTTTATTTATTTATTTGACAAAGAGAGACACAGCAAGAGAGGGAACACAAGCAGAGGGAGTGGGAGAGAGAGAAGCAGGCTTCCTGCCGAGCAGGGAACCCGATATGGGGTTCCATCCCAGGACCTTGGGATCATGACCTGAGCTGAAGGCAGATGTTTAATGACTGAGCCAACCAGGAACCCAGTGTATAAAACTATTTAAGACATGATGCGTATTGTGCCTGATCAACCTGGGTCGCTAAGGTCTGATGTAGACTTTCCTAGAGGTTTTATTTTCTATGCAACCACTACAATGTTGCTAACTAAATAAGTAATCTTTTGAAGATTATGATATCACTAACTTATGCCCTCTGCTCATGTGTTGAGTTACTCTCCAGTGGGAAGACATGAGGAGTATCCTGTATGATGAAAATGGGGATCTTTAATAAGGGCTGGAAATGGGAGGGGCACACAGAACAGTGTAGCTCTTGAAGAAAATGGGCAAGATGACCTCATATTTTCCCTTATCTCATTTCTATGGCTCTCTAATAATGTTTCCATTCTGAGGAAAAAATCCAAATAAAGTGCAATATTTAAATGCCCTTTTCCCTCACCTTTTACAACTGTCTCTATGTGTTTATTACTAATAAAAAAAAGAACTATTTATGTATATGCAGCATCATTAATTTTCTAGGAAGAAATTTCCCATTTTTAACTTCCACACATTTTCCTGTGTCATAGAAGATAATGAATAGTGCAATGGGTTAGTTGGTAGGCTGGAGAGGAAAATCTGATCACTGCCTTAGCGACAAGCCATCTTTCATTCATGACATTTGCTCTTCTCATGGAATTGAACTTGTCATGTTTGTTTCTGGCTATGTTTCAAAAATGCAGATATTCACTAACCACTGAGTCATAGATTGGTTTCTTAAATGTGCAGGTCAGTAAGCCACAAAAGTGGTTTTCATCAGGTCACAAATTATATCCTTCTTGAGGTTTAAGCCAGCAAAATGAGTAAAATAGAACATACTTACTGCTAACCTCCTAGACATGGTACATTTAAATGAGCACACATGCAGTAGTGCAGTGGTTCTCCATCAGAGGTAATTTTGCCTCCCTGAGGACATTTGGCAATTTCTGAAGACATTTTTGGTTGCTACAATGGGCGAGGGAAGGAGGAAGATGCAGCTGGCCACCTAATGGGGAAGAGACCAGGTATGCTACAAGATAGCCTCGAACACAAAGAATAACATTACACAACAAAGAATTATCCAGCCCCAAATGTCAATAGAGCTGAAGTTGAGAAATCTTGCTGTCACAATAGATATTAATATGGCAATTTTTATAGACTGTCCAAAGAGAAAACAAAAGCTGAGACAAGGATCCTCACCTCTGCGAAGTGGTTCTTTCTATTTCACTATGAAGTATCCTGTCTGAATTAAAGTAAGCAAATTTAGAAAGGACTAGAACCCCACCCTACCCAATCCATGTAATACATGCTCATTGAGTAAAATGTACATTAAAAAAAAGATGTCAACAATTATTCATACATCATGATTCAGAGATAGCTACCCTGTAAGACCTTTTTCTATGCATATATGCATATAGTTTACAAAAATGACAACATATACATATTTCTTCATCATCTGCTCTTTTTTTTAAAGATTTTATTTATTTATTTGACAGAGAAACACAGTGAGAGACAGAACACACACAGGGGGAGTGAGAGAGGGAGAAGCAGGCTTCCTACTGAGCAGGAAGCCCGATATGGGGCTCAATCCCAGGATCCTGGGATCATGAACTGAGCCGAAGGTAGGTGCTTAATGACTGAGCCACCCAGGTGCTCCATCATCTGCTCTTGTATATGGTACAAGTATTTGCCTATTAAATCATATTATGTCTGGAATTTGATTAGAAACAATCCAATGGGAGAGGTGGGAAATAGCCTGGGGTATAAATGAAGCAAGAGGAACTTTGAGTTTATAATTGTTGTAGCTGGATGATGGGGTTCACAAATCTCTATTATTGAGCATGTTTGAAATTTTCCATCTAATCTATTAACCTTTAACATCATTTTTAATGGCCACATGTATTGTAATTAAATCAATTTTCCACTATTGAATAATTAGATCATTTCCAAGTTTTCATTTTATAAACAATGCTGTGATAGACATTTTTGTAGCTAAATCTGATGGATCCAAGGTGAACTGAAAGAAAAGAAAGAGGTCACAGTTGATTCCGAGGATTTTCCTGAGTAACTGGAGGAATGGAGATGCTATTAACAGAGAAAGAAAAGACTTCAAAGTTAAGAGTAGATTGGGGTGGAAAATCAAGAGTTTGATTTTGATGGTCATGTTTAATTTTGGAAGCCTATTATACATGTAAGTGGAGATGTTGAGTAGGCAGTTACATTTAAAAGACTAGAATTCAGGGAGCGCCTGGGTGGCTCAGTTGGTTAAGTGACTACTTTCAGCTCAGGTCATGATCCCGAAGACCCAGGATCGAGCCCCACATCGAGCCCCACATCGAGCCCCAAATCGGGCTTCCTGCTCCTTGGGAAGCCTGCTTCTCCCTCTCTCAGTCCCTTTGCTTGTGTTGCCTCTCTAGCTGTGTTTCTCTCTGTCAAATAAATAAATAAAATCTTTAAAAATAAAAAAAAGACTAGAATTCAGGAGAGCAGGGAGGGGTGGGAATAGAAATTTTAGATCATGGGCTTGTTGATGTTGAATAAGGAGGGAAGAAATATTTGGAGGCTTATCTCTAGGTCCACCAATTTATGGTCAGGACAATGAGGAGGAATCAAGAAACAATACTGAAATAGGTAGATAGTAAGGGAACAGAATGTGTTGTCCCAGAAACTAGATGAAGAAAGTATTTCTAAAAAGAAGACACTGAGAGGTCTAATAAAATGTGGCCTGAAAACCACTCGTGAGATTTGGAAACATGAAGCCTTATTATCAAGTATTTCCCAACTAGAATGAAAGCATGAGTTTAGAGACTTTGCTTTGGTTACTTCTACAATCCCAGTTCCTAGAACAGTATCTGGCATGTAGTATGTGTTCAATAAATAACTGTTGAAATAAAGAGGAAAAAATGAATCAAATCTGTGTGCATTTGTAATTGGTTATGATTCTTAAGAGTAGAATTGCTGAGTTAAAGCAAAATTGTAGGTCTTTTGATAGGAAGTGCTATTACTAATTTTTCAATTCACCAAAAATCCCAGATAAATCCCATTCAAAGGCCATCAACTATCGCTTTGTCGGTATCAGTGGGAAACCTCAAAAAATAGCTTGAGTCAGCCTCTGGCAAACAGATGACCCAAGCAGTTTATTTTTAGTTCCTTCCCACTCTGCCATCACTGCACTTGAACCCACATTTGATTCCCCCTCAAGTGCCCATCTCAAGCTGCATCCTGCGTATGATTGTGTCAATTAGTTTCATCCTCCCCACCCTAAGCGTATAGCTAAATGTTAAGATACCAAATGTTAAGATAACAAGGAAGTATTCATGTTAAAGGAAGAGCTCACCAAGATGGAAGCTTTCAAGACCTAGAAGAACGAAGTTAAAATAGAATGACAGACACTGGAACTGATGCTTGGGGAGAGAAGTCCCGCCTAAAATCACACCACTGCTTAGCCCACAACCTAATAAAGCTGACTCTGAGCTAGCCTTATGGAAAATGCCTGGGGAATGGCTTAATTCCCTGGCCTGTCAGGGAGAGAGATGGTGAGTCTTTCATGCTTCTTTTGAATCTGCTAACACTGTGTTCTCCCGTGCCTGGTGTTTAACTTACTCTAGCCCTTGTGGACTTGCTTTATCTTTCTTCTACCTAGACTATTTCTCAAACCTACAGGGGAGTCTTACCTCTGTATCTCTGCAGTGGGTCTCAACCACATCTCTAGAATCATCGACAAACAGATA
>PITA01017653.1:0-42685 GCA_004023965.1 Spilogale gracilis | reverse complement strand
CTCTGTCCCTCCCCTCTCCTACCCTTCTCCACTCCTTTCCCTCCCTCCCCCTCCCTCTCCTCTCTCCTCCCCTCTTCTAGCTCCCTGCCCTCTTCCCTGCCTCTGTCCTTCCCCTGCACCCACTCTCCTCTCCCTGCACCCCCCTCCACCGCCCTCCCCCTCCCTTCCCCTCCAAGGGCCACACTTGGTGCCCTCCTCTGCTGGGTGCTGCTGAACAGCTCTCTATGGTTTTGCAGGAAAGGAACCACGTCCCAGAGCTGCTCTACGACTTCCCCTGGTCCTACATTGGGAAGGTGGCTTTTCTGGTACGTGTCTGATGGGGTCCATGTGGGAGGGGGTTCAACCTCCAGGAGCCCGGGAGAGCCGAGCACAGGCGTACCTCAGCGCACCTCCCGGGCACCTCCTCCTCCACAGGGGTGCCCCTGCACCTGGGGTGTCCAGGGCAGAGATCGCCCTGCCCTTGGGAAGTGCCTGGCAGCCGGTGACCTGGCCCCCGGGCTCCCATCTCAGGTGACCTTCTGGTTCCCGTGGGGAGTGGGTCACAGAAACCCCCCGCTGAGGCTGCCAGCCTCCAGAGGCTCCTGACGTCCTCACGGGATGGGGCGTCCCCAGGCCTGGCCTGCCACAGCAAGGGCCCCCCCCCCCCCCGCACAGGCCTGCGGCAGACCCTCCCTGGGGACTGCAGAACCGCTGGGGCCGAGGGGACGATGTGTTCGCCGTCTCATAATGGAGCGCAGAGCCCTGGGTGCCCGAGCCGCCCTCTACGTGCGGAGCTGGGATTCGCGGGGTGGCTTCCCAGGCGGGGTCCTGGCTGCTGGGGAAGACACTTCTGCTGTCGCCCAGTTTCCTCGTGAGGCCCCTCTCCTCTCCTCTCGGTTCAGGGGAAGAAGCTGGAGCTGCGGCCGGAGGGGCTGCCCTCGGCGCCCAAGCTGGTCTACTACACGGGCGGTGCCTGGCGCTCCCGCCACCTGCTGCGGCTGCTGGGGGCCAGCCACCAGGTGCACCTCAGCCTGCGGCCCGCACTGCAGAGCCTGCGGCGGCGGGAGGAGGCCGAAGGTGCGCGCCTGCCCGCCTCCCCTCCCGGGGCACCCCACACTCAGAAGCTGGGGGCACCTTTTGTTCCTCCCGTTTTGGGGCCTCTTGGCTCCTGTGTCCCCCTCGAAGGGGAGGCGGCGACTCCACTGCCCCGAGCCCGATTTTCTAAAGATGGGGCCTGGAGGACTTAGGGATTCCGGGACAGGGTTCTCCGGGGCCCCGGTGGCAGGGGCGGACGTGTGCCCATGTGAGTGTGAGCATGCTGGTCGCCTACAGGGGCTGGGGGCAGGGTGGCGGTCCTCCACTGGGAACCCCGCGCAAGCCGCGGGGAACCATCACAGGGGCGTAAAGCGGGCTTACTGGCTGTGGGTCACAAAGGTCACCTGCTGGCCTGGGCTGGAGCTGTGGGCACCCAGGCCATGATCCCGGGACGGCGCATTCCCCCCTGGCACTGCGCCCCCCAGGCCTCCGCGCCCGCAGCAGCTGTGGGCATCTGGTCGGCCCTGCGGCTGGAGGAAGGTGAGGCTGCCCCTCTGTCCCCTCCTGTGCCCGCTCTTACACCAGCTGTGCCCCTGTCCCTGCGCAGAGAAGAAGCACTATCGCGAGTCCTACATCAGCGACACGCTGGGGCTGAACCTAGACATGGGTCCGGGCAGCAGGGGCTCCCCTTCCAGCGGGGACGGCGGGGACGGCGAGGACGGTGGGGGCAGCCGCCAGCACCGCCCCCACCTCCTGTGTGTCTGGTCCGCCGACAGTCGCGGCAGCTCCCACACGGCGGGCCTCGAGGCTGGCGCTTGGCCCGCGGCTCCCGGGGAGGTGTCGGTGGGCGCGCCCCTGGCCATAGAGGCTCTGGGGGCAGAGACGCCAGCCTGCAGGTCCCGCGCCCGCCAGAGTGGCCACGGCACGGAGGGGGGCCACGGGGACAGGCCCACACAGGACGGCCGGGACGCGGGTGACGGTGAGTGTGCGTGTGCGCCAGGGTGACGAGGCCACCCCCGGAGAGGCTGGGGTCACCTGACGTGACCGTGCTTTCTGGCTCCTGTGCCATTCCCCAGCGTGACTCGGTCCCTGGGCTCAGAGACAGGACAGGGGGGCCTGGATGTGGGTCTGTGTGCTGCGGGAGCCCGACCTAGCCGGTGCCCCTTGTCATCACGCAGACATCGGGGGCTGTTTCAGCCAGAGTCTCCTCTGGCCACATGCGGCTGGCAGGTTTCTAGGAGCTGGAGGACCTGGAGTCCGTTCAGCGTAGCCCTCGGGGCTGCTTCTGCGGCGGCCTAGGCGTGTGGGGCCCTGGAGTTCTCCCCCGTCACCCCAGGGAGGCCCCATGTGCTCTCCTGTCCTGAGCGTCCACAGCGCCCTCGGCTGCGCACAGGACCGTCATTCCCACGGCTGGTGCTGCCGCCCAGGGCCAGCCGGGGTCGCCCAGGGTCCCCTCGGGTCAGCAGGGCCAGCCGGGGTCGCCCAGGGTCCCCTCGGGTCAGCAGGGCCAGCCGGGGTCACCCAGGGTCCCCTCGGGTCAGCAGGGCCAGCCAGGGTCGCCCTGGGTCCCCTCGGGTCAGCAGGGCCAGCGGGAGTCAGACGGTCTCTAGTGTTGGGCTGGTTGGTAAAGGACCTTGGGGCTCCATCTGGGTTTTGTCCCAGCTTGCTGTCTGCGAGCCCCCCTGAGCGGTAACATTAATAATGTGGGGCTCATCCCGGAAGAGCCTGTTCTGAGTGGTCACCAGAGCAGCCCTGCTTCTAGTGAGGGTGGAGGTGGCGTGCGAGCCGGGGGGTGGGGGCGCCGGTGAAGGCCAGGACCCTTGCCCGGGTTACAGCCGAGGGCCCCTGCAGGGCCAGTCCTGAGTGAGGAGGAGCCCAGGTGTCCCCGCGTGTGGCCCAGAAAAGCCTCACACGTTCAAGGGGCTCAGACACCTCCGTGGGGCACGTGGGACCCGGTATATGTCTGCAGACAACCATCTCCTCACCACCCCTGCAGGTCAGGGCGCCCGGAGGAGGGGTGCGTGGAGGCTCCCGGTCCCAAGTCAGAGTCCCCAGGGGAGGAGGGAGAAGGGTGAACTGTCCGAGCTCTTCCCGGGCTCTGCTTACACCCCGTCCTTCTCCCAGCCTCTGGCCCGGGGCCCTCAGCAGCCGTGCAGGTCCTCAGGACGAGGGGCCGGAGTGCTGAGGCCCTGCACCAGGTATGTCCCCCAGGCCAGCTCCTGCTCCCCCGGGAGGCCCCCGGGGAGAGGCTTCTGAACCTGTCGGGGTGGGGGGAGGCTTCTGGGGGAATGAGGCGGGCAGCGTTGGCTCCCCTGGACCTCCCCTCCCTGGTGGGGTGCTCGCTGGGGGCAGAGGTCTCCATCCCCCGGGTGAGCACACGAGGGGCCGGAGGAGGGGCCGACTCCCTGCCTTGCTGGAGATGGGCCTGGGGACAGTGCCCCGGACAGAACATTAGGCTGAGACGTGACGCGCACAGCGGGACAGAGCTGGGCCCGGGCGGGGGGAGAAGCCCATCTGTGCACGGACTTCCCTCACGCAGGGACTGGGGGTGGGAAACTGGTCTTGACTTCCCAGGATGCTTCCAGATCTTACTCCTGAATCTATCAAATAGGAACCAAGTCTGATGAGGTCAAAGGAAGAGAACACCCTAGGGTTGTGAGCCCCCCAGCCAGCAGCCCCTCAGCCCCTTGGGGCAGGTGGGCTGTGTGGGGCCCCAGGAGGACCCAGGCACCTCCTGTAGAAGTCCCCTCCAGCACAGGGGAAGGAGGGAGGAGCCCAGGCAGAGGCAGCCACTCCCTCCCTGAGCTGGCCGGCTGAGGACCGGCCACAGAGCTTGCAGCCCCTGGGGAGCCCAGGGGGGACAGGAGAGGGGTGCTGTATAGACAGTGGGCCCGGCAGGGTGCGTCGAGGACAGGGCAGGGCGGGGGTCTCTGGATGAGGGACCCTGGGGGCCGGGGGCCGGGGGTGCTGGTGTGTGCACTCGGGGAGGACAGAAGCTGGGGGGCGGCGAGGAGAGGCAGGCGGGAAGGCAGCGTGCACTTGCTCTCCCCCCCGCAGATGCCAGAGGCAGACCTGCACCACGGGCCGGGAAGCCACGCAGCGAGGTCCCCAAACAGCCTCTGCCTGGTCCTGTGCAGCGATGACCAGCTCCCAGGGGAGTCTGTGGTGTAGACACCTACCGATGTGGCTCTGCCCACTGGGGCCGTGCCGCACAGCCTCTCCACAAGACACGGCCCGCCCCCCCGGGGCTCCGTCCACACAGCATGGCTCATCCACGTGGCGAGTCCTGTCCACACGGGGCTCTGTCTACACAGCACAACTGCACCCACGCAGTAGGGCCTGGTCCACACCTCGGCAGCCTCCCACATCAAGACAGCCTCTGGCCCTCACCCCTTCCTGCTCTGACCGAGACCCCCGACCCCCGGCCCCCAGCCCCTTCCTCCTGTGCGTCACCGGTCTGTGTGTGGAGCAGGTTCTGAGCTCGGGCCTGGAGGGGTGAGGAGGTCCCACTCTCGTCAATCGTGATGGGTCCCAGCTCCAGCCGTCTGGGTCACCAGGAGGATGAACCATGCAATCTCCAGGCGAGTGGGCGGTGAGCCATCCTGGCACCTCGGGTCCCCCTCCCGCACCCGTTCTGGGAAGGGAGTGGCGTTGGCTGTTCCCCTTCAGGCTCTCTGTGCACTGACCGTGGTGGACGCGCAGAGGACGTGCACAGCCTTCTGGGAGTCTTCGACTCAAGGTCATGGTCACTGGTTGCCGCACTGGCCACAGGCTTATGCTAGACCACTGTGTCTGCGATCCCTCTCTGTGAGGTGTGGGCCCAGCGGTCACCCCAGACGTGTCTGCCCGTTGCCCGCCGCCTGCCGAGGCAGACGCCACCGGAGGCACCGCGGCTGGAGTCGCAGGGTCGTCTGGACGCCGGGCGCCTGCCGAGCTCGTAAAGCCAGAGAGGCCGCTGGCCAGCTTCTCAGTCTTCCTCGCTCTGCACCCCAAGACAGAGCCCAAGCGTCCTGGGCATTTCCCATCACAGGTCACCCTCCCAGCCTGGGACAGTGCCGGTCATGCTGAGGGGTCCGAAGACTGCCGGTGAGATGGGGCGGAGCAGGGACCAGCCCCAGCCTCCGCACCTGAGCCGTCCTCCACACCTGGGCTTGGAAGGTTCTGCCCAGTTCAGGGACCCTGGTTGGCGGCTTCACACCATGAGTTCATGCGGTAGCAAGACGTGGAAAAGTGCCTCTGAGGGACAGCTGACCTTCACGCAGGGCTGGACACGGGTGCCGTCAGAGGCCAGGACGCAGGTGCACGGCCCTGGCCCCAGTGGCCGGCCCCGGGTTGGACTGCGCGGTTCGGGGGCACTGCGGTGGCAGCTACAGGCAGGCCCGCCCCCCTCCCCAGCTCTGGGCCTGCCGCCGCCTGGGTGGGGCACAGTCGCTGGGCTGAGCCCGCTGGCGGGGGTGGGGGGCGTGCACGTCAGTGGATGAGCACCTATGTCCCTGGGGGCGGGGGGGGGGGGGAAGCAGGGCCGGTGCTGGGCATCTGCGTCCCTTTCCGAGACCCCGAGAGCTGCTGCTCCGGAGCAAGAGGGACGGGAGCCGAGGCTCCTCATGGGTGTGGTACAGCTCCTGTTCCCAGGGCCCCTCTGGTCTCTCCCCGCCCAGCGTCCACACCGGCGCACCTGGTGTCCCCTGGATCACAGGGCTCGTGCGGACTGAGCGGGTGACGGCCCTGTGCCCAGGACATCTGCCCGTGTCTGCCGTGCTCCTGCGGGGAAGGCCACATGCTGTGGGAGCTCAGCTCACCCTCACTTTGGAGATGGAGGCCAGAGCCTGCCTGTGTGTGTGCACGCACACGGCAAGGTTGATGCCACCCAGGCTGGGCTTCCTGATCCTTCTGTGAAAGGAGATGTTGCCTGTGTGCATGTGGGCACGTGTAATAAGGAACTCAGTCCATGGTCCCCCCAGGCTCGGGCCAGCCTGCGCCGGGGGGCCAGGAGGCGGGGCAGGGCGGTCAGGCTAGCTGAGGACCCCGGAGGGCTTGTCTGATGAGCAGGTGCTGTGTGCCGGCACTGCCCAGACAGGGGGCCGCAGAGGAGCACTCCCGCCCCGCCGGGCTCCCGTCTACCCAGCGCACTCCTTAGAGACACGCAAGGCTGCTCTACCCGCCTCCGTCTGCGGCCTGAAGTTGCTGGAGGGCGATGCTGCCGTGGGGGATAGCCAGGGTCACGGTGTCACTAGACGGATGTCCCAGGCCAGCCGCGGGCGGGTGCTGGCCAGGGTCAGGGCTTCTGGGCTGCCCATCTGGTCCCTGTGCGGAAGTCCCCGGCCCCGGGCTACGGAGGGCACCCAGCCTAGCAGCCAGGAGACAAAAAGCTGAGCAGGCAGCAGGAGGTCCGGGCCTGAAAGCGGGAGAGAGTGTCCACAGCTGTCTGGGCTGCTGCTTCCTCTGACTTTCCAAAACCAAGACTTGTGCCCACAGTAGCACACGGGGATCCGTCTGCTCTGCTCTAAGGTCTACGGAGGTTATTTTCCTTCAAAGAAAAGGGCACAGACCTCAGCCCGGCCGACTACCTCGCTGCCGCACAAATGGGATGGCGGGTGGGCAGAAATGAGCTGGGGGGTGGCCCCCGCACCCAGGCCCCCGCGTGCACGAGCGAGGGTGCGAGGGTGAGCCGACCCTGTGAGGGCACAGGCCTTGGTGGACGGCCCTGGGGACGGCCGCATCTGTGCCCAGCTGCCACGAGAGGGCGCCGGAGGTACGCTGGGCCCCGTGCGGCCCCAGGCCTGGGTGTCCCTGAGGGTGGGACCTGGCGGCAGCACTCTCAGCCCTGGTCTCTGGCCAGCTACTCCTGGTGCGAGTCGGGGCTCACATCCAGACCCCATCACCCATCACCCCTGATCCCACCCATCTGTGGCTGGAGGTTGGCCCGGGCCAGAGGAGGGGGGGACGCCTGGACCAGTGCCCTGTGTCCTCGGCAGAGGGGACAGCAGGGACCGTTGGCTGACCCCGAGAAACCACCAGAACCCGGGAGGGACTCCTATTTCCGTCCTTCCTGGAGGCCCCATGGACGGACAAGGACCATGATGCCAAGTGCCTGTTACCACGACCTTGGGCTCCTGGGTGAGCGGGGGCACAGTGAGAGGCGAGGAGGGCGCCCAGCAGTGGTCTCCAGCCCGGCCCTCCTGTCCACCCAGAAAAAGGAAAGCCAGACGCAGAGCAGATGCAAGCAGGGCTGGAGGGTCAGAAACGCCCGCTGCCCCTTTGTGATCAAGACTGTCTTTCAGGCAAAGCAGATGTTTTCCTGGAAAATGGGTCTTAACTAGTAGGGATGGATGGCTTGTGAGGAGAGGCGGGTCAGGGCTGGCTCAGGGCTGCTCAGAGGGCTAACTCACCTACACCCTGACACCACGATGACCACACTGGGAGGGTCGTGTGGCCCCAGGGGTGTGACGGGCACAGGCAAAGCCCCTACGCCTCTCCCTGCACTGCAGCAGATGGGGCTGGAAAGGATGCCCCCCAGGGTCCCTCCGACCCCAGGAGTGGGCAGGTGGCCCAGGGGAGCGCAGGCTGGCGTGGCCTGGGGCAGGTCTGGATGGACGCCGGAGGTCGAGTTCCCAGGTACAGAGTCCCAGACACCCCGATGGCTGGGTGATGGAGCTCCATGGGCCAACCGCCTGGTCCTGCTGCCGCCCCTCCGACCCCGGGGTGAGCACTGACAGCCACCCTGTGGGATGTGGGACGCAGCTATGGACCTGGGGCACAGCTGCTTGGGCCTGTGGCTCTGGGACCAGGAGTCCAGAGGGCATGTCTAATTTTCACTTTGGCTTGGTGAACTCTGCCCTGTGACCCCTGGGTCACCTAGGCCAACCTCCTTGGGAGGCAGAATCCAGAGCACAGGACGTCCTTTCCCAAGAAAGCCTACTCCGTCCGTGGCCCGTGTGGGCTTGGAGGCTCGGCAGAGGGGAGGAGCGGGCCGACCAGGGACCAGGGCGTCCAGCCAGGAGGCGTGGGACTCGCAGAGAGGAGCTGGGCCCTAAGACAGTGGCCGGGGCTCTGAGGAGGGGACCACGAGGCCCAGGAGGGCCCAGCTTTGGGCCCCATGCACACTGGCTACGTGGCTTTCTAAAATTTGCACAATAAAGACCTTTTTGACCATAAGCAGTTAAGACCCACGACTCGCCAGCCAGGGTTGGTCCCACGGGCCCCGTGCAAGGGCAGCAGCCCAGGGACCCAGCCGACGGGCACGCAGGTCAGGCTGCGGGGGGGTGTGGGGCTCACAGGTTACTGACCACCCCAGGCGGGGCCAGCTTCAGGAGGGGGGAAGCCTGCAAGCCTCCTGCTCACCCTGCTGCCCCAAGAGGCCTCGCTGGGAGGTGGGGGAACACAGGGGTGGCGGTGGGGGGCTCAGGGTCTCGGGGTCCTTTGTGCTCTTCACGCTTGCTGGAACTTCTGCCCGGACGCCTTTCCGCTTTGTCCACGTGCTCCCTACAGCCCGTCGCCTCACTGCCCCCCGCAGGGGATGACCCCTCGCGGTCCAGACACAGGGAGCGGTGGGCCCCGCCCGCAGACCCCCTCCCCCCCCCGCAGCCGCCTGGCCCCACAGCTCCTGGCCCCACAGCTCCGGCCTTCTTACCTTGTCGCCGGCGGGCACGACAGTTCAAGGATTCGGGCCACCGCCACACAGACAGGAAATGGGCACCGGGGGGATGTGGTCATTCAGCATCCCCGAAATACCCTTGGGGGTGGGGCTCTGAGCAAGGGGGGGAAACTGTCCTGTGAGCCACTCCCAGGGGTGCAGGAGACAGGCCATGGAGGGTGTGGGGCTCCCTGGGTACGCAACCCAGGCGCCCGCGACAACATCCCCCTAGCATAGCGGCTTGGACTGTGTCTGAGGAAGGTCAGGCCACTCTGTCCCCAGGGTAGGGAGCCGGGAGATAGGAGGATGTGGGGGGCACAGCGCAGGCTGCTCGGCCCGGGCCTGGAGGGGCAGGGGTGCGGGGCAGGACGCCTGGAGTGGCAACAGGGGAGCTGAAACCTGGGCCGCTGAGGATGGGGGCTGCCGAGGACAGGTGGGCTGTGTCCCCCCAGACCCCCCATGGAGCAGGTTCTGGTCCCCAGTGTTGTGTGTCTGTGGGGGCCGGGGCACAGGGGGTGCAGGCGAGGGCAGGTCTAATTCCCACCCTGGGTCTAGAGTCTGACAGGGGGCTTCACCGCCTCCCCGGTCCTGTCCCAGCAGCCGCGCTACCAGCCGGCAGCCATGAGGGAGAGGTGGCGGGCCCCGTGTGCGTCAGAGGCCAGCTGATGGGGCCGAAGGCCACAGGCCCCCCACATGCTCTCCCTCCTACGCATGCGAGCCTCTGCCTTGTGGGGGAGACAGGCCCCACGGGGTGACGGAGACGGACGCAGGCTGAGTGCAGGGAGCAGGGGGAGGGCCGCGATTTCATGAGGCCCTAAGGCCCCAGAACACACTCTGACATCCCGATAGTGACACCAGCCACGAGGCCACAAGGCCACGAGGCCACGGCTCAGGCTCCCCTGCTCCGCAGACGAGGCGTTCTCTGTCCCAGACCAGGTTTGCACGATCCTCATGCCAACACGGGATGGTGGCTCTGGGGCTCGGCGCCCCGCCACCCTGAGGTCTGGGGGCTCACATGGCCATGGCCACGTGCTGACACAGGCCCTGAGCACATGCACACTCTCCCCTGCTCTAAGGGCGCTGTCCCTGCTCTGTGGGGATTCGGCACCGCGAGGCTCCAACGGCGAGGCTGTAACTGTCTCGGCTTCCAGAGACCAGGGACCGGCTCACGGGACAGTCCCGAGGGGGCATCTGGGGCGGCGGGCACAGGACATCGGGCTGTGGGGGGACAGGCGCTGTGGAGGTGGCCACTCACAGTGCATGTGAGGAAGAAAGACCGTTCTGGGCGGGCAGTGGGCCTGAGGACCTGCTTTGTCACTCCCCAGCCGGCCCTGGCGGTCCCTGACGTGCCTCGGGATGGCGGCCGCTGTCCCACACAGGCTGTGCGTGCAGGGGCTCCCGGAGGCCCACTGGCTCTAGGGCCGCCCTCGCAGACATGTGGGGGCATCTTGGAGCCTTGGGGGGCTCCGGTTGCCACGGGGGGGGATCCTGCAGTGACAGGAACCCCCTGCCTGCTGGTACCCGTCTTGCACGCGCAGGTGAGCGGCCCCGCTCTGCTCCCCTCGAGTCTGGGGGCACCGTGTGTGTCACCGCCACCCGCCTCCGTGGCGGGGACTCTCCCGCGTCAGGGCCTCTGAGATGGAAGTGTGTGCAGCGCTGCGGAGCTTTCACCTTCCTGGGCATCCACCAGCGGCAGCCGCGCTCTTGACGGCGTCCGGGTCCCACCTGCACGGGAACGCCGCGCCCACGTGCTCCGGCCGCCGTCAGGCTCACGGGGCCGCACACACGCCCGGGCATCGCTGCGGCCGTCCTCGAGCAGCCAACCAGCCTGTCTCCTTCCCAGTCGTCTGCACAACCGGCCCCGCCCCTGCTGTCTGTGGCGTCCTCCTCCCACAGGGGAGGCCCGGCCCGGGACCTTCAGCGCAGGTCGCCCGTGCCTGCTGCCCGAGCACGTCCCGCCTGGCACCGCAGGGCTGAAAGCCGGGCAGGAACCGGGCTCCCGGGGGGGTGGGAAGGAAAGGGAGCCAGTGAGGAGCCGAGGCCCAGCACACGCTGCCCGCCCCCCACCGCGGGGAGACTGAGGCAGGCGTGGGTCCTTGCGTCCCCCTCCGGCCACGCACACCGTCCCTGGAAGCACACGCAGGGGGCAGGTTGTCCAGGTCTGTGCTGACGACCAGAAATACACCTGCTCCCTCGCACATCAGACAGGCTGCGGTGTGAGCGGCTTCTCTTCATACCTCGGCCCCCTGTGCTGCGTCTGAGCCTGGCTTCCTGAGCCACCGCCGCGTGCCCGCTGCTCTGTGATGCCCACGTGCCCGCGGGCCTGGCTCAGAGCGGCTTCCACCCAAGGGGTCCCCGTGGCCATGTGGACAGCGTGACACCCGCTTCTCCATCAGCACACGGCCCACAGTCGGGAAGGGTTCCCAGGGCCCCTGGATCCCACGCACGGCCCCACCATGTGTCATGCGTCATGGCCAGCTCTGGGACGTTGGCTTGGGACGGCGCATCATCACGAGGAGGAGTAACGACATGAAACATCTGTTCTCCGGGGCGCGGCTGTGCACAGCCGGCATCTTGCAGACGAGGGAACGGGGCTTTACGGGCTGAGGAGTGTGCCCGGGTCAGACGCCAGCACGGGAGCCCGCGGCTGCGGTTCTGGGACTGCGCTCCAACCCCAGGGCCTCGTCTGGTCTTCGCGCCTTCCCCGCTGGCCGGCAGACACCCCACGTCCCTGTCCCCCAGAGGCTCCGGGGACCTGCTGGCATCTCCCGCTCCTTAATGATGAGTCAGTGCGCGTCACTGCTTCCTGGGAAAACAACAGGCTCATGAAGTCCGGGGTAAGCGAGCTTATGTACGTGCATCGTCGAGTAACAACAGGGGACGCATCATAAGGGGGCAAAGCGCATCAACACACAACCCGACCCCGCTGCTCCCTCACCTGGGTTTCCGGGGGGCTGCACCGCCCCCTCCAGCGTGACCGCGCTGCACTCGCCTCGCCCGGGCCCCAAACCCCAGGCACCGTAGCGTCTCTGCCACATGCTTCCGACAGGGGGACACGCACAGAATCACCAGGAGCTTTGCGTCCCCTCCTTTAAAATAAGCAACAGCTGGTGAAAGGAGCCCAAGAAAAATTGGGCATTGCTAAGCTACTGGGGAGCCCGCGCAGAGCGGGAGGCCGGCTGTGGGGGTGCAGGCCTGCGCGGGCCTGGTGAGGGCATGGGCGGCGGGGTCCCGGCTAGCAGCCTCTGCTGCTTGGAGAACAGAGAGGAGGGAGAGCGGAGGAAAGATGGGAGGGCAGAGAAGCAAACCGTGCGGGCATCGGGAGGCCCCGGCAAGGGCTGTGTGTGACCCCGTGGGCCCTGCTTCCCTGCGCCCAGCCACGCACATCGGGGCGCTCTTAGAGGGAGAAGCGGTATCGTGAACACGGCACGCAGCCCAGCCTCTTCCTGAGGAGAGGCCCATCTGTGCGGGGAGGAGCCGCATAGAAACCCTAGAACATTCTACCCCCAGCTATCCTCAGGGTGAGCGTGGCCCGGGGAAGAGCAGACCATGCCCTCCAGTCCTGCTCTCCGTGGGGACCGCGGCCTGGCTTTCCTGCACCTGGAGCGTGGCCCGAGGAAAGAGACACTGCTGGGGCTCAGGACGCCACGCAGCCGGCAGGATGGGACACAGGACACGGGGCCACCCCGCGAGGAGCTGAGGACCTGCTTGGAGGGCTCGCCAGGCACGTGCAGCCCAGCCAGCCCAGCACACGGACGGAGTGCTGGAAGCGTGGGAGGCCCAACAGTGACCTGGGGAGCAGGGACGTCCCCCGGGGAGGCCGGCCAGGAGGAGTGAGCCCCCACAGGAGTGAGTGTGCCAGGGCAGGGGACAGGGCAGCGTGGCACCCCACGGTACCGAGAACGTCCTGGAGAAAGTGGGTGAGCCGGCTGTTGCGGTACGGAATGTGGTCCCGACGCTCCGCCAGGGCCCCCAGGACATCCGCAAGGGCCGCCAGGCTCCGGTTTATGAACGACGTCTCCCTTAGGGCCGATCCCGTCACTCCCGACACCCCTGGGGCAGCGAGAAGACCCCGTCATGTGGTTAACACGGGCAGCGAATTCTCTGGCCACATCAAGCAATGAACCAGGAAAAGCAACAGTGTTGCTTCTCGGGAAGGGAGCACCGAGTGGGGAGCCCGTCGGCCCCACTGATGAGTCTCTGAGCCCCGCACGGCCGCGACTGGGAGCGGGCTGGCCGCCGCAGAGCCGCGGAGAGGACACGGCTTTGGGACGAGTGCATCTGGGGGCCGTGGAAAGACAGCTGCCCCGGGCGAGCTCACTACAGACGGGACCCATGCCCAGGACTCCCCACACCCCCGCCCCCCCAGGCAGAGCCGCCCGCCCGGGGCTCACCCGCACACTCGCTGCCGGCCAGGTCCACGAGCTGCAGAGTGGCATAGACCTGCTCCGAGGGTCGCTGGGCCCCGGGGAACCTGGGCGAGGCTCTGCCGCCGGCCGGCTGCCCTCCGAGCGCTGGCCCGTGTGACCGCCCGTCGGCTGCAAGGGGTGACACGTACCCGGGAGTGACGTCCACGAAGCCTTGCTCAGCTTCCCACGGTGCCCGAGAGTGGGCCTTCATCCCGAAGGACCACACTCGAGAGGGGACCTCCTTGGAGGGACAGCTGGGCGGGGCCTGGCCCCGGGACAGGGCTTCCCCGGGTCAGACAGGGACGGACAGTGTGCAGCGTGACGCCCCTGGAA
Source organism: Spilogale gracilis (assembly GCA_004023965.1). Taxonomy (NCBI): domain Eukaryota; kingdom Metazoa; phylum Chordata; class Mammalia; order Carnivora; family Mephitidae; genus Spilogale; species Spilogale gracilis. The sequence goes on along the minus strand of PITA01017653.1, from coordinate 29,296 downwards.
GGGAGGCCGGTGCCCACGTCGGCCCAGGAACACGGAGATACTCGGTAATGACACCGATTAATACCCTGACGAAGGTAGACTCCACTGTTCGTTTCCCAGCCCCCACAGAAACCCTACAAAACCTTTCTTCATGTCACCATGTGTGTCCGTTTCATCAAGTAGTTAATTCCTAGTCTTCTTAAACACATTTTTTAAAACCTAATAATATACTCACTGTGGAACGTAAACAAGCACACATAATCACATAATTTACCAAAAAAAGGAAAAAACATAAAAACCACTCTGTGTGGCTGGTGACCGCGAGCTCCCCAGGCCGCACCTGCCCACCCACAGCCCACCCTCCCTGCAGGCGGGCCCGGGCCTGGGACTCCTCGGGCCGAGTTCAGGGGACGCAGGGCGGTCAGCAATCCCGGCACTGCTCTCAGCCCCCGTCCCCCTTGCCGGGGCCACCTCGGCGGCCATGGGGTCAGGGGGCATGCTGCCCACCAGGACCGGGCATCCGTGTGGTTGCGGGTGACCTGGGCCCTGGGCCTGTCGTCCTCCACCAGTGGACGGTGGCACCGGGAGCCTGCAGAAACCTGGGTCCTTGGCCTGTCCATCCCTGCCCCCAGGGGCGCCCCCTGTGCTCCGCGGGCCCCACAGGCCACCCTGTGTGCGGCCCCTTCTTCACCAGCTGTGACATACAGATCCCTGCGACAGGTGCCTTACTTTCCTCACGTAATCGGCACTATTGCATATATTGGCTTGTGACTTTCTAAAGCCAAATCACCGTCTCATTCGTGATGTAAGCGTCTATTCCCAGATACGAATACGCCCCTTCTCCCCGTGTCACATCCTATTGAACCAAGCCTTTCCCTCCGTTCTGCCCCGCCCCCAACCCCTCTCTTCTCAGCCCGGGTTCCGGGTTCCAGATCCGCAAAAGGTGTGTCTGCAAGTCCCACCCTCGGGCTGCGCGCGGTTTCCATCCGGTGTCCCGCCCAGGCGCACGGCCACTCACCAGGGCTGCGGCCAGCGTGGGCTGCGCGGAGAGTGGCCGTTATTATCAGGTGGGATCTGGAGGAGCAGCCATGCACTTGGGTGGCGAGCTGTGCCCGGAGCTTCAGGCCTCCAGCCGCGAGCGCGACGAAGTCCTCGGCACTGCTGACGGGCCTGGCAGAGCGCACAGGTGACGGGGTGCACCCGCGGCGGCGGCGAGGGACGCCCCACCCTCTCCCACAGACCCCGCGGACCTACTGGAGGAGAGCTGACTAAAGCACATCTTACACAAAATAAAACAGCAAACCAAACGCCTTCCGTTTTTGAGGCCTGAAGATGTGTCTTCATCAGCTTTTCTCTGGAATAATCGGCTGTTTCAGGACTTTCCAATCACGCATTCCTTTAGTTAGGACACCCCCGTGGACTCCAATAAAAGTCCGGTCCGTATTTTAGTTGGTGAGAGGTGACAGCTAATCAGAGCTTCCCAACAGCGGGACCTATGTTGTTCCGAGAATTATCAGAAGGCCGGGGCCCCGCTTAGCCTGTGCAAACTCACCGTTCAAGGCCTCAGGTTGACTTCAGACGCTACAACGAGCTGCAGACCCTCCCCTGGCCGACTCTCAGGTCCCAGGACAGCGCACTCCCCTAACCCTCATCAACAAGGGGAGACCCCCTTCCCCTGCCCCTCCGCGAGCCAACCCGGCACCCAGACATGGATCCAGGGACAAGCTATTTAATCACCATGAGGAGAATTCCTTTTTCACAAGATGACTAGTTACTGTGTTCTATCAAATAGATGCGCACCAGCAGAAACGGGGACGGCTGAACCGAACCGCGGCGCGTCGGCTTCTGCTGACCTCGCTCCCCCATCTGGAATGCGGGGACAGTACCTGTCCCACACACTTGTCATCAGGATATTTTAAAAGGTGAATTAATGTGTCCGTTGTAAATTGTGATTTTACGAAGGTAATTTCTAAAGCAAACTGAAAGATGCACGACATCCTAAGCGCAACAACACAGCGACCCTTCGGCGGCTCGGCGAGGCCACGCGGCGGCTGAATACTCACTCTCGGGTCGGTGGAGAGACCTCCTGCTTTGCGGCCTTGGTTTTTGGAGACTCATGCTGGGGCCCAGACAGCACTGGGCGACCCTCTTTGGCCAGAAGGTCCAAAATGTCATTGTTATACACCTCCACGATGGACACGTCCACCTCCAGGCTCCTGGTCGGGTCCTCTGAAATAAGTCTGGGGGTGGGGACACGAGGGGGTCAGCCATCGCGGGAACGTGGGCAGCCCCGTGAGGAAAACTGCAGGGGAACCACCGTCAGCGGGGAGGACACAGTCCCGCACGTGCGGCGAGACTCCCAGCCCACAAGAACCAGGTGAGGACCGGGCAGCCTGTTAACACCAGCGGGAGGAAGGGCCTATTCTCCTCCAGCTGCGGGGCGACCTACTATCTTGGGAACAGCGGCTTCCTCCCAGCTACATCTGGATCAGTGGTCTCAGCCATTGGTGGGGGCCCTACGACCCCAAGCCCACGAGGGGAGGAAGCAGGGAGAACACGCAGCCTCGGGGCAGCAGGCCCCTTGCCCCAGGCCCCCCGAAGAAGCCCCAAGCCCACTGCAAGGCCACGAGGGCTCAGCGCCTTCCCGGGCTGGGGTTTGCCTGTTCCAGGGAGGCCTGAGTGCAGACGCCTCCACAGCCCGGCTCGCGCCCCACATCCGGCCAAGCCCTGCCCCTGACCTCCTGACAACCCCCCCAGACTCTCAGACACAACCGCCCGTCTTCTTCTGTCTCATCTTGTAAAGTGCTGTGTGCTGACCATGGAAAGGTCTAAAATAACAGACAGTACCCACTTGGAGAAGAACCCCATAACCCCAGCCAGGGGAAGAGCGACCCCAGCCCAGCTCCTTCTGCCCGCGTCCCCGCCCACACCTTTCCACCACAGAGCCCACGGAGGCCGCCCCCCCTTCTGGGGATCATGCCCGTCGGACACGTGCACAGGAAGGCCGACTGGAGTCTGACCACGCTGCTTTCTTGTCCACAAAGGAGTTCTGCATGCGGGGCTGGGAGGCCAGTGTGGGACGAGGGTCTCTGTGCCAGGAACGCACGCAGCCTGCTGTGTCTAATGCCAGCATGGACAGATCGATCTCACCAGGAGATCCAGAAAGCCAAGAATAAAATGAGCAATTAATGATGGTACAGTCAAGAAAACAAGAAAGCCTAAAACAAAAGAAAAAATTAAATTCTCCAGTAAGAATAATTTTCGACACAGAGTTCGGATTTGGGTCATCCAGGGCACTGAGCCTGCCGCCAAGACCAAGGGTCACCGTGGGAAGAGCGAGGAGCCAGGTCAGCTGAGCTGGGGGCTGGGCGTCCCCCGCGCTCTCACGGACACACGCCCAATCCTGACCTCCACGGGGAGCCAGGTCAGCTGAGCTGGGGGCTGGGGCAGTTCTGTCCCCCGCGCTCTCACGGACACACGCCCAAACCTGACCTCCACGGGGAGCCAGGTCAGCTGAGCTGGGGGCTGGGGCAGTTCTGTCCCCCGCGCTCTCACGGACACACGCCCAAACCTGACCTCCACGGCCGCTCCTGAATCTGAGATTTCTCCTCTACACACTACCCAGGAGCTGATTTGAGGATTTTCTTCCATTAAATCAAGTCCTTGACCAGCTTCCCCCACTGGTCCGTTTGTCCCTCTGCTGTTCGGTAGTCAGATTCCCGAGCAAGCGGCGCTGAAACGTGGCCGCTCTGCCTCCAGGAAGCGAGCGTTTAGCAGCCGGGACGGACGCGCAGATGATCACGGTACAGCGGGGGCATTTTCCACAAAGCGCGTGGAGACCTGTGAGGTCACCAAGGGGGGAGCTCCGAGGTGCGGCAGGCGGGAGGCGGCACCTCGTCCTGCGAAGCCCCCGGACCCTCGCTAATCTCGCTCCAGACTTGTCGAGCGCGTTGGTCTTCCCTGTGCGCTCAGCGGGCAGGCGGGACGGCTCCCACGTGTGCGGATAAGCGGAGACCTGCCGCGAAGTGGCGGTGTCCCCGGACTCGGACGCAGTCGGGCGCCTTGACGCCAAGGGAGCCAGCGAGCCCCGGATGCGTGAGGGCAGTCGGCAGCCCCGGCGAGGGCCCCAGGCCCAGAATGGCAGCAGCCCCCTCCTTCTCCGCAGCAGGCCCCACGACCCCACGTCTCTCGGGCCACCAGGAAAGCCCAGAGTGCCAGCTGCTCTGCCGTGGCCGCCCGTGGCCGCCCGTGGCCGCCGCTCAGCTCCCAGCCGCCGTGGCTGCTGCGTGGCAAGGCGTCCCCGGAGGGGGACGGCCTCCGCTGAGTCCCAGCCCCTTGAAATTCCGAAACTGAAGCAGACACTTGATGGAGTCGATGGCGCGCCGTGTCCACAGGGGGAGAGCTCCGGGACCCGAGACCCCCAGCCCGCCCCGGGAACTCCACGGTGGCCGCCTGTCTTCCTGGGCCAGAGCCACAGGGGCAGCCTGACGTGCTCCTGCAAGGAGCAGTCCCCGGGGCTGGCCGCGCGCCCCACCCCTCCCCCGGCCTCGGACACCCATAGGCTCTCACGCGGGAGTGACGGCCCCGTGCGGCACCCACATCGGCCTCGTGGCCGCTGAGATTTCCAGAACGAGGGGGACACAGCACAGCGTCACCTTTCAGAAGCGGGCAGTGGGAGTAACTTAGTGAATGCATTGTGTGCGCTCATGCGTAAGGAACACTGGTGGGAAGAGGCTCCCACACACACATCAGGCTGCGCGGGAGCTCTTCTGTCTTTGGCCCCGATTTTAAGACAAGACAAGGCTCAGCAAGGAGACACAACGACAGAAAGCGAATCTCAGGGCTGGGCAGCACAGAACACCCCCCGCTCCTCGGGGCACCTGCAGCTGGAAGATGCCTTCTCTCGGGGGCAGTTTCCGGGGGCACGCCGCAGACGGCCGTGGGCTGGGCCCACCGCGCTGCAGAGGGCAAGCGAAGTGAGAAGGAGGGCCTGCCACGGTGGGCCCTGTGGGCAGGGACGGTCAGCGCCCAGGCCTAGCGCCCGAGGGTCACAGCTTCGCTCCTGGACTCCCTGGTCACTTGGGCCACCAAGGGCGACAGGAGTGGCCGTGTTGGCAAGATCGTGAAAGTGCAGGGGCCTCCTCTGACAGTGTTTTCCCAGAAGCGTCTTCAATGGGCCCAGCTCACCGTAACTCCGAAGCAGACCAGATGTGTCCACTCTTTCCAGGACCAGGAGGCAAAGTTAATGGGGGTCTCCCAGACAGAAAACCTCCCTACTGCACCCTCTCCTGACCAACGAAACTGTCTAGCGAGGGAGGCCTTTCCAGAAGTTTTGATGTGGGGCACCTGGGGGTCTCAGTTGGTTAAGCGTCCAACTCTTGATTTCAGCTCTGGTCATGATCTCACAATTGTGAGATCAGGCCTTGGGTCGGGCTCACGCTCAGCTGGGAGTCAGTTTGAGATTCTCTGTCTTTCTAAAACAAAATTTAAAAAATCCATGAAAGAAAAGAAGCAACCTTTAAAAAACAAAAGCTTTGTCTTAATGACAGAATTTCAACATAAATGTGCCACCAGGATTTCTAGTGTTTGTGGTTCCGAGGCCCCAAGTACTTAGACGCTGGCTTGTTCGTGCTCCAGCAGGGTCGTCGGGGCGGTGTCCCCCAACAGGAGTGCTCCGCTGCGCCCCTTGCCGGCGCCGCCCCCTCCCACCCTCCCCGCTGCTCCCGCCCTCTACTCACTGTCCCCGCGTACCTGAAGAGCTCTCTGGCAGCTCTGGGCACGATTCCGAGGTCGCTGTGCGGGCCCCACAGCGGGACACGCTCGTCCTTGGAGCGGGGACCCAGCATGGTGTAGCTCTTCCCGCACCCGGTCTGTCCATAGGCCAGAATGCAGACGTTGTACCTGAAACCCAACCCAGACGTCAGGCCAGCACGGGCACGGTGGGTGCTGCCGTAGGGGCGTGCTAAGAAAAACCTCTGCTGCACGGAAAAGCCCCTACGTGTTACCCCGCCCCGTGCAAACCAGGCTTCCTAGGGCTGCAGCCGTTGGGGGCAGGACCCCTGCTGCTGCTGTCTTTGCACACCCTCCACACGCTCCTCGTCCGCCCCTGCTTCCCCTCGGTGATTCCACATTTCCACCCACAGCTGACGCCCCTTGGAGCAGGACCCCTCCTCCGCCCCACCCACTCCGCCAGGGCAGTGCTGGGGTCCCCGGACGCGAGCTCTTCGTGGCCAACAGGGGCATCTCCTGCTGCACATGAAACACTTCCCTGGGGTTCGTACAGATTTCCCACCACGCACGCGATTCCGAGCGCAGCTGACAGTACCCCGTTACATAGTCCTAGACTTCGTTGTTCCAAGGGACTTGGTGATTCCACATCTGCAGCCGGCCAAAATGCGCCAGCGCGGTCCCTGGGACAGGCCTGCTGCCCCCGCCCGCCACAGCTCGGGGTCACGTCACCGAGGACAGGGACCGTCACCGCCTCCCTGCATTTCCTTCCAGCTGCTTCTTCCAGCCCCAAATGTCAACGGGAACATCGGAACCTCAAGAGACTATTTTAAATAGATACAAGCTTATATGGCATAATGAACACGTACGATATAAATACATAAACGATAGCACTGTGTAATCTTGGCCATGAAGCTGCAGGGGGTCCAGACTGCAGGCGCTGAACGCTCAGCTGAGCGCCCTTGTGTCACGGAGGGGAGGAGACCGATCCCACACGGGCCCCACCTCCAGACTCGGAGAGCCCGGAGGGAACTTAAATCACATCGGTCTTTTGCCTGAGGCGCTCCCAGCAAGTCCCACAGCAGAGGCTGGCAGGCCCCACGACTGGGACCAGTGGTCCGGCTGCCGGCACCTGTCTCCGAGACGGGGCCTCCCTCCAGGCCCGCCCGTTCCTCCAGCAGGAAGCGCGTCAGGGCAAAGCCCAGCTCCCGCCTCGCCATTTGTCTTCGGGAACTGGAAAGTCTCAGGGTCCCGGCCACAGGGAGCTCACTGCCTCTGTGTCTCGCGCCTTCCCTGAGGGGATGCGGCGCACTTCTCCGCGGGAACAGTGGTCTCCGTGGCTGGAGAACCCGTACAGGGCCTTCCGAGCCCCTCGGCACGCAGAGGGAAGAGCCTCTTGAGGAAAGCAGCGCAGGACTCAGAATAATCCCGTGTGTCTCACATTTACAAGGGAAAGGCGAGTCTGGCAAAGATCATTTAACCACTCTGCCTTTCTTATTTCGGGAATCTGCTTACTTAGAAGAGGCCTACTGGAAAAAAGAAAAAAGAGCCCTCCTATCATCTTCCATGGAAGAATTGTGCTTTGGATGGCTCTAAGGGCCCCGCATTCCCGAAGAAGGCTGTGAGGAGACAGTGTCCCTGCGGGGGGCCCGGGGTTCCTGTGGGGCCAGGACCCCTCACAGCCTGTGCCCTGGGGCCCTGAGATGGCCTGCAGCTGCCGGGGCACCGTGGGCGGAAACGGGCTTAGAACCACAGCTTCTCACCTGTGAACGCTGGCTGCGCAGGAGCCTCTGCGGGGCAAACACAAAGATGCCCCCTCCAGGTGGTGGGCGGCAGGCTGCTCCCCCAAACTGGGGTTCCTCCCAGCACCCTCAAGTGGGAAGTCTTGGCGTCTTGTGTCTCAGCCACATGAATCTGGTTCCGTTTGTTGCTAAAGATGGGACGTTTAGGGCGCCTGGGTGGCTCAAAGGGTTAAGCCTCTGCCTTCGGCTCAGGTCATGATCTCAGGGTCCTGGGTTCGAGGCCCGCATCGGGCTCTCTGCTCGGCGGGGAGCCTGCTTCCTCCTCTCTCTCTGCCTGCCTCTCTGCCTACTTGTGATCTCTCTCTCTCTCTCTCTGTCAAGTAAATATAAGTAAATCTTAAAAGAAAAAAAAAAGAAAGATGGGGCATTTACTTGGAAGGTGTGACCCGTGGCCTTGGGACTCAGAGGTCGTGCGTCAGGGACGAGGCTCCATCCCAGGGGTGCTGAGTTCCCCGGACCAGTGCTAACACGCTGCACGGACTAAAATGCAGAAAGAGTCCCAGAGAGCAAAGGACAAGTGCTCACTGTCTTCACAGGTCACGAGGACAAGAGAGGAGGGAGCCACTGACAGCTGATCCTCAAGTCCTGGCTGGCCCTTTGCTGGCAGGCAGACCTGCTCCCCGCAGGGACACTGACCGCTAGGGGCGATGGCTGTGCTCCGCCATCATCGCAGGCGTTCAGACTCGAGGGTCACATTCTGTGGCATGAATGAGACCTTACAGTGCCTGGTAACTACGGTCACTGACCGTGAAGATATTCCAACTCACCCGTCTAAGAGAGACGTAAGCAGCGGGCACACATCCTCAAACAGCACTTGTTGAGATTCTGCTGGGCCATAAACTCTGAGGGGCAAAGGGGGAATGATGCATTATTGAAAGAACAAGAGATTTACGTTAGGAACCAAATATGAAAACCTGCTGAAAACGAGAGCCTCATCCACCTCCTATCTAAGCCCCTAACACAGTCACGATCCACCTTTGTGACAACAAGAGCTTCGTCCCTCACCTTTCAGGCTAACAGAGGTTAAGGAGACTGGAGAAATGTCGCCTCTGTTATAAAAACACAATTATGAATGCTTGCAAAGCAGAAAGAAAAAGCAAGCCAGCAAAAGAAAAGAAACCATGTCATTATCCTGGGACTGAATTAGCTCCACTTAAGTGGTTCCAACAGGAATAATGTAAAAATCATACTCTGGGCAACCCTGGATACATAATATGTAATTCTCATGTTCAAGCTCTCCACAGCGTTGCTCTCCTGGGCCCTGGGGTTAGTTCAGGAGAAGGTACGCGTCATGGGATGGGAATGCCGGCTATGGGAAGGGGAATGTGATGTGATCGTGTGTTGATAGGCGTGCACAAATACAGCTACTAGGAAGTAACGTCTAAAAAATGCAGCTCAGTGCACAATTCAAAAGAAGACTGGAAGTCAGCGGAAGAGCAGAATTTGGGCCAGACTCCCCCAAGTGCATGAAACAACCATTAGTGGTCTGTTGTGTGAAAGCCAAGGGGCTTTGCAGTCAAGGTCAGACGCCTGAACACGGGTCCCAGATGTTTCTCTTCTTTCCTTTCCAGAACGTGTCATCATGGTCAGTGGGCCCAGAGCACCTCTGGAAGCAGGAGTGATTTAAACATAAAATGCTTACTGTACGCGATCAAAGGGCTCGGGGCCACTGGTGTGGTGCTGAGCTCTTGAATCTTTTTTCCTTTTAAGATTTGTTTATAATTTCAGAGAGAGAGCAGGGAGGGGTGGAGGAGCAGAGGGAGAGAGAGAATCTCAGGCGGGCTCTGTGCTCAGCACAATGTCCACTGCACGTGGGGCTCGATCCCGTGGCCCTGAGATCATGACCTGGGCTGAAACCAAGAGTCAGACGCTTAACCGACTGAGCCGCCCAGGTGCCCCTTGAGTCTTTTTTTTAACTGACCACCGACGTCCCCACGGGCCCCTACTTGGTCAAGCCTGCAGCCCTGCCTCAGAGCCTGTAGAAGCTGGCCTCCCAGATGTCTCAGCGTGTGTCTCAGGAGAATGAAGACGCTTGTTACCATTACCGCATTATAAAAAATTAACGGGAATTCCTTAACTTCATCTTCCAAAGTCAGTCTGTGTTCTCTGACATTTCTCCAGTTTTCCGGTAAGCTTACTTTTCCCGTCGGTTTTTAAAACGCAGGATTCAAACAAGGCATGCCCGTGGCCACCGGCCAGATGTCTTCTAGATTTCTACGCAGGGGTCGGCCGACCTCTCCTAAAGAGCAGATAGTTTGGGTTTGGTGAGCACGTTACTTAAACACTCAGGTCTTTCCCACCAAGCTGAAGCCGAGGTCAGAGGTGCTGCCGCCGAACTTGGTCACATTGTATCGAGTCGTTACTCCGCCCAGCAGCGGGACACAGTGAAGGAGCTGGTTACATAGGGGGGAGGGGCAGGCCCGGGCCCCGCGGGGGGGGGGGGGGGGGGGAACTGCAGAACGAGACCCAACCCCACCGGCAGATGCAGGGCAAGGAATGCATCTCAGGTTATTGGGAAAAGATTGTTTCCGTAAGTGTTGTTGTGGGAACCAGGCAGGTGCACAGAAAAAGGTGAAACTAGATCCATTCCTGAGCCATTAATTATTCTAAAATATGTCCGAAATGGATCACGAGTTTAATGTAAAAAATAAACCACAGGAGGGGCGCCTGGGTGGCTCAGTCAGTGCGGCATCAGCCGTCCACTCAGGCCATGATCCTGGAGGCCCCGGGTCGAGTCCTGCAGGAGGCTTCCTGCTCAGTGGGGAGTAGGCTTCTCCCTCTGACCTTCCCCTTCTCGTGCTCTCTCTCACTCTCTGTCTCTCAAATAAATAAATAAAATCTTTTTTTAAAAAAGAAATACTTGTTAAAAAAATAAATAAAGTAACCATAGATTCCTAAAAGAACATATGGGTAAATTTTTTCTAACCCGGTGGCCTTTGTAACTATAATTAAGTTAAAGGGCAAAAGCTTTTGTGTCGTTGAGATTTCAGAAAAAATATACAAATATCAAAGTTGGAAAAGAGTTGCAACTTAAATCACAGATAAAAGATCAATATCATTAATATATAAAGTGCTCCTAAAAATAGAGAAGAAAAAGGCCAGTCCTCTTTGAGTTAAACCTTTCCTTCTCTTGTGGGAATATGCTCCTTATGTCTCTCCTTACATTAGAGATCCTTTCTCTGTCTTTGGAGAAGAGCGTCTAGAGGCTTGCGTGCTCACAGAGAAGGTTGTGTGTGGCTCTCGGCCGCCGGAGAGGACGCCCGGACGCCAGGAGAGAAGCCAGGTGCGGGTGACCCTCGCCCCACTGCAGGCATCCAGGCTCTCTGACCTCTTCTCCTGCCTCTGGCCTTTGACTGTCTTGTCTCCTGGCTGAGTGTCAGGACGCAGCTCAGACACCCTCAGCGCCCCTGCGGCCCCCTGCCTGCGTGTAGTGGGAGCTCGGGCAAGCCTCGAACTCGCAACCACAGGGCAACACGAACACGCCACGGGTCCACAACGGCATAAATGCACGTAAGGAGGGGATGCAGCCGGGGTCCTCTCGCCCCCGATACATAAAGGAGACTTGAGACAATAAAATTACTTAGTATCTTTCTTAGGTCATTTTGCGGCAGTGTCTGTTACTTTCAGTTTGCCATTTAACAAATAATAATATATTTTTATTCTTAGAAGGCAGTAACTATCCTATGACCCTGGGCTCAGTCATATTTTTCCTGAAGAGTAAGGAGTGTATTTTCCTTTGACACACATTTATTTTTAAGAAGGGGCTGGGGGGCTGCCTGGGTGGCTCAGTGGTTAAGTGTCTGCCTTCAGCTCAGGTCATGGTCCCAGGGTCCCAGGATCGAGTCCCGCATTTATCTTTATTATTTATTTGACAGAGAGAAACACAGGCAAGGGGAGTGAGAGAGGGAGAAGCAGGCTTCCCGCCGAGCAGGGAGCCCGATGTGGGGCTCGATCCTGGGTCTCTGGGGACCATGACGATAGAGATCCTCCCCTTCAGTCCAAACCCCAGCGAGTGTGGCCGCTGCCACAGAGCATCCCAAGAATCCTGGCATCTGAGTGAAGTGTGGACACGCCTCTTCCCTACTCCCCAAAACAAGGTCCCACTGACGGCCGGTGTCGAGTCCCAGCCCTAGCGCCCTTGCCGGCCCTTCTTGGTTCCTGCAGGCGGCAGCCAGTGTCCCAGGACATCCCAGATTTTACTCTAGAACGGCGTGGGGCCAGCGGGGCCTTGGCTTCCTCACTTGTGGCACATGCCAGGAGGTCGAAAGGTGTGGCCACCTCCCCCCTTCCTCAGGCTCCTAACACTGAGGACACGGAACCAGAAACATCCTAAGGGACCCAGCCTGGAAGGACGAAGGGAGGGGAAAGTTTCGGGTGCAGGAAGAGAGGGCACTGCACGTGGACGCCTCGGGAGAGCCCCAGGTGGAGGCCCCCCTCAGGAGGGGGCACACACAGGGACAGGGACACCCAGGCCCTCTGCAGGGGTGAGACCTGGGGGGCGGGTCTGTAGAGAGTGTCCCTCGGGCTCTCACTGGGCTGGGGGTCCCCGCAGGAGGGAACACAGCCACAAACCTACAGACCAAGTGGCTATGCAGCCCACGGTGGGGGAACCCAAACTGGAGCAGCTCCACAGAGACGGGGTCAGAGTTTGGGGGGCTTCTTCACAGCCCTCCCCCACCCCTGAGACTGGCTGGCCTCAGGGTGAGGCCTGTGCTCCCCGGAGGCAGCTCTCCACTTGGCTCCTGGAAACGAAAGCCCTTCTCCTGACCCTGGAGGCTGGCACCCCTCAAGGCCAGCCCAGCCGTGCCACAGCAGCAGCCCCGTGCTGGGGATCCGTTCCCTGACCGGACTAGCCCTCCGGGGAGTCCCTTCCTACTAAGTCTGCACGCGTCCATCCGACACAGTGACCGCCCAGCTCCCGGCCAGCAGCAGTGGACGCTGGGGGCCGGCGGGAACAGCTCCGACGCGCAGAGGGGAGCGCCGTGCTGAGCCTCTCGCCCTGGACGAGATCAGTCAAGGCAACAACTCCGGAGTTTGCTGCTCAGAGACCATCACCCCAGGACCATGTGCTTCCGTGAGTCGTAGGAGACCCCAGGGCACAGATCCTGCCTGCGGGGGGGTGTGTCTGATGGAGACTTGTCGCGCCTCGCACCCCGACAGCGGTGACCAGAGGTCTGGAGGGCAGGTGTGCTGCGGGTCTGACTGCCCTCCTGGGCCAGAGCCCGGCACGGGGTGGGCCGGTCCCCCGGCCCCCTGGTCCCCTGGGTCCCTCCAGGGCTGAGAAGCCTTGCACCTCACCTCTGGCACAGCGGGGAGCTAGGCTGGCTGGCGGCTGGAGCCCTCTTGTGTCGCTGCTGGGCCCAGGGCCCTGAGAGTGCTTGTCCCCAGGGAGGACACGGAGGCTGTGGCACCCTCCTCCTGGGCAGGGTCCTGTGCAGTCACAGTGCCAGCCCCATGGACGGCGCTGCCCCTCCGCGTCCCCCTCTTCCACATCCCAGTCCTCATGGAGGTGGTCAGCACATCGGGGGCCTGAGCCTGGAGGGAGGCCACAGCCCGAGGGTCCCTGCGTCTGACGGGCCGGCTGCGAGGTGCCAGCCTGAGCATTCCAAGGCCCCCCCATCATTTTGGAGGAAGACAGAGAAGCTGGGTAACTTCTACTTTGCTGGATCAAATACGCGAGCCGGGAGGCCTCCCCGACTGCCGCGGTCTGGTGTTCGATTGGTCTCCGAGAGGAGGCGCGGTCTCGGGCCCAACACAGGTTTCTTCTCTTGCCCCGGGGCCTGTGGTTTTGAAGTCACAGACTCTGGGTCTCTGGCGTCCCAGGCGGAGGCACACATCCTGGTGGTGACTGACCCCGTTACCATGACGACCGGGCCTGCTTGGGAGGGGGCAGAGTTCCCTATGGCAGCGTCTCTGTAAACAGGGCGTGGGGTGGGCTGACCCATCTGGAGCCACACACCACAACCAGCTCTTCTGTCTCCTCAATCTCCATGAACCTTGATGATATTTTTGAAATCCGCAGAGAGAACAGGTCACCCGCGGAGGCGGCAGGCCCGGCCTGGACAGGAGCATAGCAGCGCCGCCCCAGGAAGGGCAGCTCTCCCCAGAGACCCCCGTGCAGCCTCCTGGGTGACGACCCCTTCCCAGCCTCCCGGCCCCCCGGGGCAGACCCTCCCCCACTTTCCCCCCCATCCATCTCTTCCGGAACGTCTGGGTCGTAGACTCAGCGTGGGTTTCGCGGCAGGTCTCGGTCCGCCTGAGCAGGTCTGGGACCGCGGTGCGCGGGATGGCGGCTGGCGGGCTCTCCGCTGACCTCCCGGGAACCTTGGGGCGTCGGCATTGCACTCTGGTGGAACGTCTGTGTGGACACTGCCCGCTTGCTGAGGGGCTGTCTGCTCTCCTATTTTCTGGGTACACGTGCTCGGGGAGCTCTGATTTGCAGAGGTTTTCTCCAGCACAGGACCTGTGGGTCCGCTCCCCCGATGAGCTTGCACGCAGAGCGCACGGTTTCAGTGCAGTCGGGCCCGGAGAGCCTCTTCCTGGAGAGATCACACTTTCAGTGGCATTTCTCATGGTCTCAAAGCCTTCTCCTGTGCTTTCTGGGTTCATGCTTTGTATCTGTGTTCCATCTCGCTTACTTCTTGCAAAAGATGCGGTGCCCAGGCCAGGGGTCACCTTGGCAAGGGGAGCCCCACTGGCCGGAGCCGGGGGCTGGAGAGACCCATTTGCTCCGCTCAAGGGCTCTGCTCCTTGGCATTCATGGAAGGGTCAGGCTGTGCGGTGCGTCTCACGGCCCAACGCTAGCACGGCCTCTGTATTGTGTGTCGTTGCTTTACGCTTTACTTACCTCTCAAAAGTATATGTCTTGTTAATCGAAGGGTGAGCAGGCCGATCCCATTTCACCAGGACAGTTTCCTAAAAAAAGAAAGAGCAAACCAGGCATGAGTACGAGCTGGGCCGCGCTGAGAATCCCGGGCAGAGACTGGCAAGCCACTGCTGCCGGGCCACACCAGCCCGTCGCTTGTTTCTGCCGAGTGCTCGTGGGCCCCAGCCTAGGGACGGTGTGCGGAGGATCTGCCTCCACCGCGAGCAGGGAGACCACATGGCCCCCAGGACTGCAGCGCTCACTTCCCCTGGAGGGGAATGGTGGGCCCGGCACCGATGGGGAAGAAAGTCGCATGGGGGGATGACACAGCGCTCTCCTTCCCTACGCCAGACAGAAATGCAACGGCCCAGAGCGCTCACTTGCGGGCACCTCACGGCTCAGGGAGTCCCATCTCAGACACATCACCATTTGATTGTAGCTGCTGGTGCTAAAGACATCAACCTACAACCTTGTGAAACTACCCTCAATGCTGTCAAGGTGGAGAGGAGCAAAGGCTGTCCTTAGCAAGAAATGCAGCATTAGACACTTGTCCTCAGGCGAACAAAGAATAGATATTTTGACTTGGTTCCGGTTCTAAAACAAAATGCAAATTCATGAAAAGACAGGCCTATGGAAAGAAGTAAAAACACAATCCCACAACTGCAGTGGTGAGTGACCTGCAGACATCGGATTTTTCCCGTGATGGCTGTTGGAGGATATGTCTTCCCCTCCTCTTCCTGGTCCTTTGAGAGAGAGACAGAGAGAGAGAGAGCGATCTGCAGGCAGAGCGGTGGGCGGCCGAGGTGTTGAAGACAGGAGCTGAGGGATGCTCTAGCTCTCTGGTCCCGGTGTGACTGCTGGCCCCTGACTTCCTGCCGAGCGCTGGGTCGGGCTGTGGCATGCACACTCTGCAAGGCCCCCGATTACACGCTGATCTCGCC
The DNA here is from genome assembly GCA_004023965.1 of Spilogale gracilis. Lineage (NCBI taxonomy): Eukaryota > Metazoa > Chordata > Mammalia > Carnivora > Mephitidae > Spilogale > Spilogale gracilis. The sequence goes on along the minus strand of PITA01017653.1, from coordinate 13,982 downwards.
GGAGAGCCGAGCCTCTGCTGTCTTCACAGCCGAAGGCAAAGGCTAGGGGACCCCCAGGCAGGCACCCAGGGCAGTGAGGCTGCGAGACGACCATGAAGCAGAAGCCTGACCAACACGTGCAGCCCAGCGTCCGTGTCCTTCTGCTTCCTGGCACCGCTGCCGCTGCCGCCTGTGGGGGCCGTGGTGCCCCCGGGCCCTCCCGAGCCGGCCGCTCTGTCCCCAGCCTGCTGCCTGCCAGTTCACTCTTCCTGTCACTTTCTTAGGAATCTTCCCCAAATGTAAAGGAAACAGGAAGGGGATGAGGTCGGTGTAACAGAGGAGCACGTGAGGCGGCTGCACCTGGGGGGTGCCGGTGAGGCGTCACCGGGTCCTTACTTCCAGTGATCAGTGATCGGGTGTCCCTGGCTGAGCAGGAGGCCGCCTGTCACCATATCGGAGCCTTCAGCCCGCCGATGGGGCCGGGACCCAGCCACGGCCTCTCCCTGCAGCCTCCTTCGCACCACGACTGCCCAGACGCCTGCTCGGGGGACACGCGGAGACTCACGTGTGGCTGCGTCCCAACCCGGCTTTCCAGAACGAGGTTTTATTCACAGGGAGTCGCTAGCGGAGAGTCCATCCCTCCGCTGCGTGTCTCTGGAGCGCCTGCTGTATGCAGAGCAGTCTGGGGCGTGTGCATCCGGGTGGTCAGAGTCGTGCCGTGCTGGAACAGTGCCAACACCGTCCCGGCAGAGGAGCTCTCACGTCTTCTCCACGCCCGACCCCTGGACGGGACACAAGGACGACTCCCCGACAAAGGCACCCCCCACCCTGGACGAAGGCACGGACTTGGTGTTCAGAGCAGAGCCCAGGTCTCTGGCTCCCAGACCCAGACTCGCACCGGCCAGCCCGAGCCCTCGCTCCCTCCCCGCTCCCTCCCCGGGGCACACTCTCCTGTTCCTATTGCCTGATCAGGAGGTGTTCCTTTAACATCATGCCAGGACTTCACCCCAGTGCCTCACGGTGAGCTCTGCACTGGAACACGGCCCCCAAGGTGTTTTACTAATGTTTTCAAACACGGAAGTTTAAATGATAAAAACAAATGAAAAAATGCAAAGATTCACTAAGTCTCACCCCAAAGCTCAAAGGACACTGTGTAAGAAACACGAGAAGTCATAAAAACAAGCCTGGGTCCAGAAGCTCCCCACACAATTCAGAAGGTCGTCCTACAGTGACATCACTGGGCCTTAAATTTCTGAACTGATTCTAAGAGCGGAGTTTGATTTTCCCTGAATGCGGCTTCAGCCCTCCTTCCCGTCTCCCCAAGCACAGGCCTCCTCGCTCATCCTGCTAAATGTCCCTTCTCCACACCAGCAAGACTCCTTCCCTCAACCTTTTAAGACAACCTCCTTTTCTCCAAAATTACAAGCGCCTGCCCTAGGGCATGCTTCCCTTGAGGAGGGGAACAGCCCTACATGTGGACTGCGGGCCTCAGGGCTCCCCCGGGGGGTGGTCGCCCTGCTGGTGGAATCCCAAGGCCCCTGGGGCCGCTTCCAGCTCAGAGCCTTTCAGGAACAAAGACATTCTCCCAGCTGTTTCCGCATCTGTGGCCAGTCCCCTCCGAGAGCTTTCAGAAACAACCAGGACAGATGATTCTTTGCCATCGACTCAGCTATCCCATTTTGAAGCTAAAAGTCAATTTTAATCCCACTGCCAGATGCTGAGACCAGGAGGAGCTAAGGCATTCAGAATGGGAGACCCCGCCCTGCTCTCCGGGGCTCCTTCCCCCTTGGCCTCCTTCTCACTGACCTGGGGGAGCTTGCTCACCAGTGCGGGGGAGAGCGGAGGCCCGGGGTAGACACACTGCGACTCCACCGCAAATCGCCGAGGTCTCAACGCTGTCTCCGGGGAGTATCATTTCCTTATTCTGAAACACCTGCTGGATGGGCCGTGAGTTTTGCAAACACAAGGCAGCAATCCTCTCCCAGGAGGCGATGTTGGGGTTCCACGGCCCAAAGAGCACTGAGAGATGGTCATGGCTTTGGTCTAGTTACTTCCGAGCTGTTACCCATATCAAGAAGGATAAATCTCAGCAAATTCATGTTGAATCAGGGGCGCCTGGGCGGCTCAGTCAGTGAAGCGCCTGCCTTGGGCTCAGGCCATGATCTCAGGGTCCTGGGATCGAGTCCCGCATCGGCCTCTGCTCAGCGGGGAGCCTGCTGCTCCCTCTCCCTCGGCCCCACTCATGCTGTCTCTGTCTCTGTCTCTCTCTCATAATTAAAATCTTTTTTAAAAATCACAGAACCTGGGGCGCCTGGGTGGCTCAGTTGGTTAAGCGACTGCCTTCGGCTCAGGTCATGATCCCGGAGACCCGGGATGGAGCCCCACATCGGGCTCCCTGCTCGGCGGGAAGCCTGCTTCTCCCTCTCTCTCCCCCTGCTTGTGTTCCCTCTCTGGCTGTGTTTCTCTGTATCATATAAATAAAATCTAAAAAAAAAAAATCACAGAACCTGTCTATTTAAAAAAATTATGTTGAGTTGAAAAACTCAGTCCCCCAAAATACAACTACAACTCACCAAGGACTTTTCAGGACCAAATACAGATAGCAAGACTCATACACACATAGTCATCTGTAGCATACACAGCTTTATTTGTAAGTATAATTTATGTAGGTTCTATACATAATTTATAAGTATTATAAGTACTTATAAATACTATATAACTTGTAAGTTTTATTGGCATCTATTCCTGTAGTTCTGTTTAATGTGAGAGAGCTCTAAATAAGATCGGACGTAGGGACGGCCTCAGACGGGGAGGTGGCTGGGTGGGCGGTCACTGCCGTGGTCCAGCCCCCGCGCTGGGGGTGGGCTCACAGGGTCAAACCGCCCTAACTCTGCATAAGAAAACCGGACAGCACAAGCAGCGCAAACAAACCCCACGGATACTGACCACAAAGTGGCAGGGTTCCCTCTGGACTGCGAAATACGGGGAGTGAGGCTGCATAGACGGAGCTGAGGTCAGGAGGCCCCCACGGCCTCCCCGACTCTGGAGCCTCGTCTCTGAGCTGCAGGGGACGAAACCCATCATTCTGACACTTAAGCAAACCTTCCTGGTCACATGGGCAGGAAGCCAGGGAGTCCCTCGTTATCTCAAAGCTGATAAGTAAAGGGCAAAGTGCAGAGCACCCCCCCCACCCCGGGGGCTGTCCCGCTGGGTAACCGCAAGGACACGGGGAGTGTCCAAGAGCAAAGGAAGAAGGAATGACAGAGCCAGACTAACACCATTTTGCAACCCGACACGAAGGAGCTCATTCACCATCGCTCACATCACAGAGAAGCCCCTCCCAGTACAGAACACATCCCCTTCCTGCCTCAGGGACAGAGCCTGGGTCTGGCCAAGCCTCTGGGTCCACCCGCCTCTCCCCAGGACATGCAGAGGACAGGGGGACGTCAGGAGCTGCCCCAAGAAGGCTCGGTCACTAAGATGTACGTGGTGGGAAACCCCCCAGGTCCTCGGGCACCAGGGGCCCAACAGCCAGGGGGAGGTGCTCTCGGGCCGTAAGTGTTGAAAGAAAGAAAGAAAGAAAGAAAGAAAGAAAGAAAGAAAGAAAGAAAGAAAGAAAGAAAGAAAGAAGGGAGGGAGGGAGGGAGGGAGGGAGGGAAGAAAGAAAGAAAGAAAGGAAGAAAGAAAGAAGAAAGGAAGGAAGGAAGGAAGAAACTAGATGATTCCAGCAAGGTCCACAGACAGGGCAAGGAGGCCGGGAAAATTGGTGGCTAGGGAAAGGTCACACACACCTTCCTGGAAAGGGCGCAAAGCCCGGAAGGTGGCACGTGTGTCTCATCTGTCCTCCTGCTCCCATGCGGTCATTCAGGGCGCACCCGACTGCCGAGGGCTGAACAGTACGGGGAGTGCCTGAACCCCATCCCAGGTGCTCTTGCCCCCCCCCCCCCCCCCGCGTGAGCAGGGCAGCCACAGGCCGAGGGACCGGGACCTGGGTGTGGCACAGGGGCAGGGCTGGGAAAAGGCTTCGGTTCGCAGAGCACCTGCTCACAGCCTCGGCCCTGTCCCCAACGGACGCTCTGTCTCGGTTGGTAGGAGTTTCTGGATGCATCTTAGGAAATTCTTCAGGGAAACGCACTCTCTCGCTGTGCTCTGCAGCCCATGCCACGGGCCCAACTGGTCCCGCTGCTCCTTCAAGCAGGCTGAGCTGGGAGGGGCCACCCACCTGCTCTGGGGGGGGTCCCTTCGGCCTCCGACAAGTTCAAAGATGCTCCTTTTGTTTGTAGATTCACCCCCAAGGCATCCGATTTCCTGCCCAGCCAGTGTTGGCCCCTCAGGGCCCGTCCTGCTGGACTGTGGGGGCCCCGCGCACCCCCCTTCCACGCACAGCTGCCTCCGGCCGCGCATCCCTGACGGGGACACCACGCCTGTCCCCCCGCCCACCCAAACCTGCCCTCTGCTCACTGGCGTCTAGTCCAGGTCATGCCCCAGATGGCGTGTCGTGGACCGTTCGTGGTGACATAAGGACAGAGACGCCCCGCACAGCAGTGGGTCACCGGGACGGGGGCTTCCAAGGACGCAGCCCACTTCTGCCCGAGTGGCCGCAGCTCACACCGCCATGTCAGGTGACAGTGTCTGGCTGCCCTCCGACGACCCAAAGGGTGGCGTTCCTTTCACACCCACAGCGAGCTGGTGGCCGGCAGGCCGGGCCAAGTGTCCCTACACTTGCAGGCATTCTGGCCACACGTTCCCCTCAGAGATCAGGGGCGCGGTCAGGGAGGGCGGCCCCGCACAGGCACACGTGTGCATGCGTGCATTGAGGGGGACGCTGGCAAGTTTGTATGCGGCGGGGTGGGGACAGGACAGCCCGGACTAGGGATGAAGCCAGCCTGGGCTGACGCACACAAGTTGCAGACGAATTCCTCCACGAACCCCGAAGGAGCAAAGGGATGCTGGGAGGAGGCCGGGACGGCGCACCTCAGCCTGAGACCCAGCAGGGCCTGTGCAGGCGGTGATGCTTGTGCTGAGCGTGGAGGTGAGGACGGCGGGCGGGCCCCGCGCAGAAGGGGCTCTGGGCTGGGGAGCAACAGCAGACTCCTGCAGGCAGCGCGGGGCTGGGCCCGCTCAAGGCCAGCGCGGCGGGAATGGCGCGGAAAGGGGCCGAGGGCCCGGACGGACAGGATGACAGAGGTCAGAATCAAGAGTTCTCGACTTTGTCCTTAACTTGTGCCTTCATGGAGGAGTTCTGAACCAGGGGCCAGGTGTCCGATCGCACTGGGTGTCTAGGTCCTGCTCCCGGCTCTGGGGCGGGTCGGACACAGGTCAGCCAGCTCTGGGGAGGGGGCGGCCCTGACCGCGGAGGTGACGGGAATGGAGTAAATGACCCAGGGAAGGCTTTCTGCAGAGCGGACAGGGTCTGCTGAGCATGGATGAGGCGAGAGGCGACGGTCACTCCGTTTCCGGCTTTAGAAACTGAGTGGACAGAGTGACCACTTGCAAAGACGGGGAGTCAGGCAGACGAGTCTGTCCAAAAGGGAAACCAGGAGTTCGATATGGGGTGTTCTGGCGGGAGATCCTGCGAGATCTCCCCAAATACCGGTTCTGAGACACAGGGCCGTCTGGAGCAGTATGCCACCGGGAGAGCTGCTTCCCCTCATCTCAGCAGGGCTGGGGCGGTCCTGGGGGCAGACGCTGGCGTTCCCAGCGTGGTGAGCGTCTCTGCTTTCTCTAGAAGCCGCGGCAGCTTGAAGAGGACAGGTGAACTCCAGGACACAGACGCTTGTTACGGACCGCAGGAACTTTGGTCATTAAAAGCTCTGTCTTAGGTGTTGCGAATTCACCAGTCTTCGTAAGAGCCTCTCCAAACTAGTTCTGACCCCAAGGACAGATGTCTGCAAAAGAACCCACTGACCTACAGGCTGTTAGCTGCATTCAGGAACTCAAGTATGTGCGGGTCAGACCGAATGGTTCAGTCAGAGGGAAGATGAAGGGAGAACCGCAGACAAGCAGACAGAGCCCAGGATCTGTTCTTGTAGGTCCGCGGGGTCGCACGGGCCACTGAGAACCGGAGAGCGGCCAGGCTGCTGCTCTGAGATTGAGTCTATTGACAGGTCGAATCCCAAACTACTGAGTGTTGACTCTGACAGCAGACTGAGAGGAAATCCAACACAAACTCACAGCCTCTGGTGGCTCTGGAGATAAGGACCCGCCGTGGGGTCACGGCACCAGCCCTGCGCCCCCCACAGCAGAGTTAATGATACAACGTTCCCGAACAAATAGCTCTTTTAGGTCAAAAACGACTTGGAGTCCACTGATTTCTTTAAACAACCCCAAATCACCCAATCAAAAGCAATGTTATCTTATCTTGATGGGTAAAAGCGGAAAAAAACAACAAGCCCTCCAACTTCTGAATTTGAATCTTCAGTGTGACTCAGAGACTGGAGGGGACAGTCACGAGGATGAACGCAGGGACAGGGACGAGCCAACACACGGGACAGGAGCCACAGCAGGGCCTCGGCACGCGCGGGCCGGGCCGCAGGCTCAGGGACCTGCTCCTGATGAAAACTAGCTCCTGAAGGCCCAGGACGCCTGCAGACCAAGCAGAGTGTCAAAAAGGCCAGGACTTAGCCAGGAATACTCAGTGTCTACAGTTCCTTTTAACTAAAATTCCCCAGAACGAGAATTCAGTTTGTCGCCTGCTGTTTAAGGCAGCATACAATGCATCCAGTGATGGGGAGACCATCCCTCAACACAAGAACCTGTCCCGCGCTCCCTCCGGCCGGCAGGGGGGAGTTCCGCAGGGATCTCAGCTGTTCCCTGGGCTTCTCTGCAGAAAACGAAGCCGTCGACCCGCGGACGGAAGAGTCCTTGCAGACTATGACAGGTGACCACGGCGCGACGGAATCCAACAGCCGACCTCAAGGCAGCGGGGTGAGGGAAGGGCAGGAGAGCAGCACACGCGGCTTGCACACGCGGCTTGCACATGGCCCGCCATCTAGAGGCCGTCGTCGCAGCTGAGATCTCACATCCCACGGGCTCCCTGCGTTCATGCTGCGAGGGTCATGACAAGCTGCACTGATGCGAAAGGCCATCGGATCCGTAACTTCCACTGATGGAGACCCTCAAACGCACACAGGCCTGGCGACAACAGGGTAACGGGCCGACACCCACGTGGCCGACACTTGGCCCATCCGGTCTGACACACGCGCTCAACCCGCCTACCCGTTCTCTGGCATATTTTAAATTGAGTGTCGCACACACGTCATTGGCTTCAACTGATGGCACTGTCTTTGCGCACACCCGCCACGCCGTCACTAATCTCAGTCTATCACGTTCACATGACCCCGTGCGCATCCAGTGTCTCGGGCCACCCCGGAATGTGTGGGTCACGTCTGCTTGTGCAGGTGATATGACCGCAAGCCTGGTGTGTCTCTCCTTCTGGGTCCTGTCTCCCTTCCCGGTGGTCCTGATTTCTCAGCGAAATCGGGTCACTTGTCCTGTGAGGTGCGTCCATTCCGACTGGGCTGATTTCTTCCCCCGGTTCAGAAGGGCAGACCCTGAGATCCCACCCGATGCAGGCTCAGCTTGGAGGCCCCAGTTTCTCTGCTCTGGGGCTGTATACACCCCACGTCCCATCACCACCTCCTAATGTCCACACAGCTCGCTTTCAGGGAAACTTCAAAGGCTCTGGGTTCTGAGGGCTTCTAGAACCTTCCATAGTAAAGACCCTGCTGGCCCTCAATGGTCTAGCACCCCCTGAAGTCTGTCCCCAAGAGCCATCAGGACTTTCAAGTGCTGACTCCTAATTTTATCACATACTCTGTATTAGCCAGAATCTTCTATAATAAACTCTTTCCCTAGCCAACTACCCTGAAGTCCTTTTCATACCGGAAAGGCATCGTAAATGTTTACCTCTTTGTAACTTCTAGAATAACAGGCTGTGACGGCCAGCTCTCTGCACTCACAGCCACTGAGGAGCCCCATGTCCCCGCATGTGGGAGCCAGGCTGGGCGCTGGGGCTCCCGCTGGCATGTCCAGGCCTTCTGGGTACGGAAAGCCCAGAAACACGCAGGTTCTGAAGAGAACACAAAACCGCGAGCTGGTGGTAACTGTGGCCCCTGCACCGACTTACAAGTACCAGCTCACGCTCGGCCGCATGGGTTTGAGGTTGTGTTTCCTTCCTCTGTCTGAAACGTCAGGTCCCATTCATGTGCTGACCGAGCTGAGAGCTGGGAAACCAAGGGAAGACGGAGGCGGTGCCTTCTCTCACACACCCATGTTTAGGAGCCTTGTGGCTTCACGCAGCGGAAGTGCGCCCGGAGCCCCGTTAATCTCTCGCTCCCGTGGAAATCAAGCCCCAGAGCCCATCTTCGTTATCCAAGGGGCTCTGGGAATTACTCTCGGGGAGGAAATATCTGGGGACTGTGCGAACCATCATACAGAAGCCTTCTCCAAAGACAGTGTGTCAGGATGTCACTTACATCGTCAACGGCATGGACCACTCCTGCAGGCACCGAGCTGGGCGGGGGTGGGGGGGGGACAGTGAAAATATGCATCACTGGGGAGCTCCTGTCTGTTTTCCCACCATCCACACTCTTCCACACTCTTTTCTTTTCTTTTCCTTTCTTTCTTTCTTTCTTTCTTTCTTTCTCTTTCTTTCTTTCTTTCTCTTTCTTTCTCTCTCTCTCTCTCTCTTTCTTTTTCTTTCTCTCTCTTTCTTTCTTTCTCTTTCTCTCTCTCTCTCTTTCTTTCTTTCTGATAGTGAGAGAGAGCAAGCATGCAGGTTCAGAGGAAGGGGCAGAGGGGGAGGAAGAGGGAATCTCAGGTACATTTCCTACTGAGCACAGAGCCAATGTGGGGCTCTATCCCAGGACCCTGAGATCATGACCTGAGCTAAAATCAGGAGTTGGCCTCTTAGTTGGCTGAACCACCCAGGAGCCCCGAAACTCTCTGATACTCCCATTTCTGCTGACCCTTCCTTTGGTTTTTACTTTCTGGTCCTCCCCACCAGTGCTCTCCTTGCCTCTGGCTTTGTATCTCTGTACCCCCCTTCTGCCCCCATGCCTCCCTCTTGTATCAACATCTCTGATTTTCTCCCCATTCCTCAGTTTCCCCTCTCCTCCTTCCTTTTCACATTCTCTGGGAATGTTTTCTCTCGTGCCTCTGCTTTTCATTCCATACTCTGTGTGTCGTCGGAGTGACCGATGGACAACTATCCTTACAGCACAGTCTGTCTTTGGGAACTCGGCTGTTTGAGGGCAATCGGAAACCTGGAAAAATGCAACGTGCTTCAGAGCAGAGGTCAAATGAACATAAGCGAGGTAGGAGCACGGATGAGAGTTCACGAGGCCACAGGGGGTGCGGACAAGCCAAGCGGTGGGGGCAACACCGGGCGACAGGACTTCCTGCGATGTCGGAAACAGCCTCGGAAACAGCCGAACCCCAGCAGTGAAATGTCACTCACGGGACAGGAAAGCATGTGCTCGGGGAAACGCCACGCAGCAGAACGGCCGGCGACCCGGGGACTCCGAGGCTCCCAACACACCTGGCTTTCCGGCCCTTTGACAGGAGGTGCCGGCCGCCGGCCGCCACAGCTCAGTAAGGACTGAGCTAGCAAAATAAAGGAGTTGGTGAAAAAGGCATTCAGCTGCTGTCAAAGAGGTATGAACTGTGCCCTTCCTGGGGGGCCGGCCCAGGGCCTTCAGACGTGCCAGGGAGACGCGAGGGAGGCCCTTCCAGGAGGGCAGACGAGGGCAGGCCCCCGACAGGAGCCAACTTACAGGCAGGGGCGAGAGCCGCTCGGCCGCAGAGCCCCTGAGACTGACCTAAGGGAAGCAGGGGGGCTGGCGTGCGGCATCGCGTGGGCCAGAGGGCCTGGGACGTGGATTCCATTCCACGGGCCATGGGGCTCCCCTTTCCATGCCGGTTTGTTTCATCTGGGGGTGAAGGGAAAGTCCTAGTGAATACAGTTCTCAAGTGAACAGCCAACTAAAACAATTTCAAATAATTCTGTGTTATTCACTAATACCATCAAAACTCCATCCAACTCCCAAAGACCAACTGCCAACGCTGATGACCTTCTTCCACCCTTGAGGGGACCTCTGGAGTAGATAAAGAAGGACGTACAGAGAAAGGACTGGCCAGAGCTTGGCCCAGCCAATCGCTGGAAGAAGCCTGACCCCGTCGGGCCGTAGAATCCCTACGACCTACAGGGGCCTTGTTCAGAAATCCTGGCCACGTTCAAGCCACATTCCAGTGGCCTGTTAACTACTCAGCTCCTTTCAGAAAAACACCCTCACCCGGAGCATGAGAAGTCCTGCTTTGGGGCCGGGGGTAGGAACACAGGAGGCACGGGAAATGGCTGCACTCTGTTTTTCCTTCAAATAGACATGCACGCCCACGCATGTGCATACACGCTCACGCATACACGCTCACACACACACGCACACACACACGCTCACACACACATGCATACACGCTCACACACACGCTCACACACATGCATACACACGTACGCACACACATGCACACGCATGCACACATGCTCACACACATCCACACATGCTCACACACACGCTCACACACATGCACACACTCACACGCGCTCACACACATGCACACACACTCACACACACGTACACACGCACACGCGCATGCCTGCGCACACTCATGCACTCACACGCTCACACACACGCACACACGCACACACACGCAGGCCTGTGCGCACACACTCACACACGCTCACGCGTGCACACACACGTTCACACGCACGCACACACATGCACACACGCTCACACACACGCACACACGCAGGCCTGCGCGCACACACTCATGCACACACACGCTCACGCGCACACACACGTTCACACGCGCACACACACATGCACACACGCTCGCACACACGCACACACACGCAGGCCTGCGTGCACACACTCGGGGCAAAAGCGAATTACCTGTCCTGTGGAGCCAGATGGTCACATTCCTCATCAGAAGGCAACAGAGGGCGGATCCGACAGTGAACTCGGATGTTCCCTTTCAGCTCCTACAACCAGAGAGCGTGGCCCCGTGAGCAGAAGAGCCGTCTCCCTGCACGCGAGCCCTGGGTCGCCCACCCAGACTCCGGCTTCTGAGCGAGTCCCCAGGAAGGGGTACTTGGCGCTCAGTGCTCTTTCAAGCTTCCTAGGATCCCCGTGGAAATGTGCGTGCTTGGCTAACGACTGTCCTGTGGTGAAAGGTATCAAGAAAGCGCCTCTCAGACGCCACCTGCACCCACTCTGGGACGCACCTGGGGGGCCGTTTCTGGGATCGGGTACTTGTGCTACTTTCCCGGAGCTCGCGGCAGGTGTGATATCATGGGGCCAAGACAGAGGGTGAGAACTGAAGCGTGTGGCGAGAGGACAGCCGCCCCAGGGCCGCACGGAGGAGGACGGGCGCTGCGCGGGGGGCCCGGGGCGCTGGATGGAAGTGTGTCGTCGTGCACGGCGGCACTCAGACGCCACGAGCAACGAGGGACCCGGGCCCTGGCTCCGCGCCGCCCCACGCTACCTGGCACCGGGCTGGCCTCATTCGCCCACAGGCCCTTTCCCAGCCTCGGCACCAAAACGAAGCCATCCGTTCCTCCTCACGGCCCAGCGTGTCAGAAACACGAACTCCGCGCCGTGTCCCCCCGAAGCCATGCTTCTCCACACCTCCCGGCCGCTTCCGGCACGTGGCTATACCGCGCATTCCCCAGGCGGCCGAAGCCGTGGGCTTTTACTGCTCCTGAAGTGCCCGGTCCACAACGAGAAGCCCATCTGCAGCTACACATGTTTGACCTTGTGACCATCGTCCACCCGTGCAGCCCAGCCACCCCTCGCTCAGTTGGAAGCCCCTAACACCAACGACCAGTCGGTGTTGGGATTATCATCTAAACCCACCCGAAGGGAGCCACGCGCTCCTCCCCAGCCCCCCAGACGACAGACACATCCATGGGAAAGCGTGGGAATTGTCAGCCTGCCTACGGCTCTGCCGGAATCCAGTATCCTGTGGGGGAAGACGTGGCCTTGGGAGCCAAGCCCACACGGTGTCTCAAGTCAGCAAAGACGACGCAAAAGGAGAGGGAGGGCCAGGCGGGGAACCTGGGAGATGGCAGGGGAAGGGCGGTGTCAGGGGACTTAAGAGGGGGCGGCATCCGTGAGGGAAGAGGTTTCTGCCACAGGAGGGGACGGCCCCTCCACTGCACGTGCACCCAGGCATCCATCCGCACTGCCCGACGTGGTCCCAGAAGCCTGGGGGCGAGGGATCAGGTCCCCAGACTGAGCCCGGGGTGCGAGCTCGCGCGGCAGGTGGCAGGGCGGCAAGGGGGACTCTGGCTCACAAGCAACGACGATGGTGCTGGGAGTTCCAGCATGTGTTTCTATTTAAAAACTGATCTTAGTTTGTTTCTGTGTCCAAAGTCTCTCTTGTTTCGTTTCTCTCCCTGGATTACCCTAGTTCCCACTTACCTTCCTTCTCCCACTGTCCTCCAGGTTACCCCTCATGCACCGCAAGTAAGTGAAACCATGTGATACTTGACTTTCTCTACTTGGCTTATTTCACTCGGCATAATCTCTTCCAATCCAGTCCATGTTGCTACAAAAGTTGGATCTTCATCCTTTCTGACGGAGGCATAGTATTCCATTGTATATACGGACCACATCTTCTTTATCCATTCATCTGTTGATGGGCACCTTGGCTCTTCCCACAGTTTGGCAATTGTGGCCATTGGGGTACATATGGCCCTTCTTTTCACTACATCTGTATCTTTGGGGTAAATGCCCAGTAGTGCAATTGCAGGGTCATAGGGTAGCTCTATTTTTAATTTTATAAGGAATCTCCACACTGTTTTCCAAAGCGGCTGCACCAGTTTACATTCCCACCAACAGTGTAAGAGGGTTCCCCTTTCTCCTGAGCCTCTCCAACACTTGTTGTTTTCTGTCTTGTTAATTTTGGCCATTCTGACTGGTGTAAGGTGGTATCTCAGAGTGGTTTTGATTTGAATTTCCCTGATAGTAGTGACGCTGAACATTTTTTCATGTGTCTGTTAACCGTTTGTATATCTTCTATGGAGAAGTGCCTCTTCATGTCTCCTGCCCATTTTTTGATGTGTTCATCTTCTTTTTGGGTGTTGAGTTTGAGTAGTTCTTTATAGATCTTGGATACCAGCCCTTTGTCTGTAGTGTCATTTGCAACTATCCTCTCCCATTCTGTGGGTTGCCTCTTTGTTTTGTTGACTGTTTCCTTTGCTGTACAGAAGCTTTTTATTTTGATGAAGTCCCAGAAGTTCATTTTCGCTTTTGTCTCCTTTGCCTTTGGAGATGTGTCTTGAAAGATGTTGCTGTGGCCGATGTCAAAGAGGTTGCTGCCTATGTTCCCTTCCAGGATTTTGATGGATTCCTGCCTCACATTGAGGTCTTTCATCCATTTCGAGTTTGTCTTTGTGTGTGGTGTAAGAGAATGGTCTAGTTTCATTCTTCTATATGTAGCTGTCCAGTTTTCCCAGCACCATTTATTGAAGAGACTGTCCTTTTTTCCACTGGATATTTTTTCCTGCTTCATCAAAGATGATTTGACCATAGATTTGTGGGTCCATATCTGGACTCTCCACTCTGTTCCATTGGTCTACTTCTCTGTTTTTGTGCCAGTACCATGCTGTCTTGGTAATCACGGCTTTGTAATAAAGCCTGAAGTCAGGTAATGAGATGCCCCCAGCTTTGCTTTTCTTCTTCAGCAATTCCTTAGCGATTTGGGGTCTTTTTTGGTTCCATATAAATTTTAGGATTGATTGTTTCAACGTTTTGAAGAATGTTGGTGGAATTTTGATCGGAATGGCATTGAAAGTATAGATTGCTCTGGGCAGTATAGACATTTTGACAATGTTTATTCTTCCGATCCATGAGCATGGAATGCTCTTCCATCTTTTTGTGTCTTCTTCAATTTCTTTCATGAGTGTTCTGTAGTTCCTCGAGTACAGATCCTTGACTTCTTTG